>PVJN01013857.1:0-47923 GCA_004026805.1 Lasiurus borealis | reverse complement strand
TTGTTCTCACTAGGTGGATGTAAACAGGAGGCCAGAAAGCTGGCCAACCTTAATTGCTCTGAAAGGTCAGAGCTGATTACTCATTGTTTAGTTGAAACTATCTGTTTGTATCATGTTAATTTCTGTTATTTCCTGCCTAAAGGCTAGGGGTGTGTCCCAAAGCCTTAATAAAAGGGAGAAAAGGGCCAGAGCAAAAGGGTAATCCTTCCCACTAGAGGAAGGCTCCCACCTGGCCCCCCAATATTGCCAAATTAATATTTTCTAGTCTCTTATTTCGTTTGCGTGCGGCCTCCTTCAGAACCTGAACCCTGACCCGGGAACCCTGAACCACGCGGGACGTGGAAAGAGGTTACCACAACAAATTAAACATTTATCTAATTCTCACAGGTATGGTAGTGTAGTATAGATTAAAATATAGATTCCCTGACTACCTAGACAGTGATTTCTGTAGTTTGGTATATCAACTATTTTTCTTGTCTTGTTGAGTGCCAACTTGATTATCAATTATAGCATATTAACAGGCTGTTAATCTTACACAAAACCTCACCTTTACCACTCTTCCCTCATCTCAAGTCCATAATACCCCTACAATAGTTTACAGAAACATTTTATGTAAATTTATATTTTTTCTTTATCTTTGTTCCATTCTGTTTTTTTTTATCCTAAGACTCTCAAAACAGTGTCATAACCATGCATATGTTATATAAACTTTTCTTTGTTTAATTTATTTTTATGTCTGTCTACCTCATGTTGCATATTCAAAATAAACTTTATAATTACTCTATCAGATTTAGTTTACATAAGAAAATAAATAAAAAATATCATGACTATATATTGGCTAAACCTTAAATAGAAGACAAATGTGGAAAAGTTATATAGTTTCTCATTTGAAAAGAAAAATAAGGTCTCCTCAAGGTTATCTGTTAATATTTGTTATTTGTCCATCCCCTAACTCTCATTTACAGTGGTATCTTCTACTCCTTCAAGTCCCACTTTGGGTGACAACCGCTCAACAGTGCTATTCCTGACTCATTTTGACATATTTTCGCATCATCTTATATTTCTTCTTCAGAGTACTTACAACAATTAAAACAATCAACAAAATAAAGTAACTTACAAAATGGTAGAAAATATTTGTGAATCATATATTGGATAAGGGGATAACATCCAGGATATATTAAAAACTCATAGAAATAAATAGCAAATAAAATAAGTCAATTCAGACATGGTCAGGGGAATGAAATAATCTTTTTCAAGGAAGACATGGCCAATGGGTACATGAAAAGGGAGTTAATATCCCTAATTATCAGGGAAGTGCATATCAAAATGACAATGACATACCTCATACATGTTAGAATGGCTAGAGGGGGAAATTATTAGAAAAAGGAATTGGACCAGCAGGCATGGCTCAGTGGTTGAGCATCAGCCTACAGTCTGGGAGGTCATGGTTTGATTCCTGATCAGGCACATGCATTGGTTGCAGACTCAATCCCCAATGTGGGAAGTGCAGGAGGTAGCCAATCAATGATTCTCTCTCATTTTTGATGTTTCTGTCTCTCTTCCTCTCTCTCATCTCCTCTAAAACAGTATCTGAAAAAGAATGGTTAGGAAAAAAAAAAGATAGGGTTAATAGGATGTGGAGAAAAGAAAACTCTGTGCACTATTAGGAGGAATGTAAATTAGAACAATTATTATGGACAACAATATGGAGGTTTTTTAAAAATTAGGAATAGAACTATCATTTGTTCCAGCAATTCCACTTTGGGTTATATATCCAAAGGTAATGGCAACATTTGAAGTGTTGAATAGAAAGAAGATGCGGGTATATACATGAAACATAATATTAATGGCCACAAGAAAGAAGGAAATCCTGTCAGTTGCATTCCTTGAATTTGAGTTTTATAACTTAATATAATTTACTGTAATAATTGTGTCAGTTCTGAGCCTGTATATTAAGAAGCCTTGCAAGTATCCACTTGGAACTCTGTGACATCCATGTGAAAAAGCCCAGACTAGTCAGCTGGAGGATGACAGACCTTGTGTAAAGAGGCACTAGTCTTAAATGTTGTAACAGGTAACCCAATCCAATCCATCAAACTAAGTAGAAAAGAATCCCCACTTAAGCAGAGTCCAAAATGCCCAACGACAATTAGCGATTCAGTAAATTTTGATCAGTTTGTTATATAGAAGATAACTGATAACTTAGCTAACATTAAAAATATGTCATTATAATAGAAGTTGAAAAATTTGCCAAGATGAAATTTGATTGGCACAAAGTTTACTATAGTTGAACAGCTCATACCACATTGTGCATGAATGCATATATGTTAGAATGTCTGTGCATGCATACATGTACACACATCATCTACATATAGATTAATCCAAAACTAAGAAGAAAAATGCATAGTTTTTAAAGATTGCAATGATATTTTACAAAAATCAATATTTTTTATCGATTGGATATATATATCTCAATATTCACACACAGATAGGAATAACCGATTTATGAGACAGATGGAGGGGATTGTGCTAAGTGAAATAAGCCAGTCAGAGAAAGACAAGTATCACCTGATCTCTCACTCATATGTGGAATCTAAAGAACAAAATACACTGATGAACAAAGTAGATCCAGAGACATAGAACCATGGAACAAATTGTCAAATCTCAGAGGGAAGGCAAGGGTGGGTGGGGAGAGAGTAACCAAATAATGTATATGCATATACACATAACCCATGGACACAGACTATAATGTGGTGAAGACCTGGGGCAGGGTTTGGGTTAGAAGGAGTTAATGGGGGATGGGGACATTTATAATACTTTCAACAAGAAAGATACATTAAAAAAAAAAACTATCTGCTTTGCATATGTAGACTTTAAATTTTTGTTAATCTATCTCAGTTATTCCATTATCCCTCTGTTAGGAATAAATTTCTGGGAAGCACAGTCTTCCACAAGCTTAGAATGCTGGAACAATCACATTGGCAAGGTGTCTTCCACCAGGATGTCTCTCACACCCCCAATGATAAAAATGTTAGCCATTTGGGTCGCCACCTTGAGGCACTGATTTACCCACATTGTCCATACATTTGGGATAGGGCCACCAATGTCATAAATCAGGGATTCCTAAAATCTCTTTTTTCAAAAAATTCTCAGAACCAGCTGTGTAATTTTGGGTTGTCTACAAGCTGACACCAAGACAGGAATAAATAGGCTAGACATTTTTTAATGGAAATCCCTATAAAGATTACATTAGGAGAAAATGAGTAGCATGGAGAACCTTCAAACCACAAAATAAATATATTTCTGAAAAAAAATGAAAAATTGGCCAGGGAATAATTTACACTATAGTTTTTTTATGAGGTTTTTAAAAAGCTCTAAGAATGTCTAAGCCAGACCAATGTGACGTCCATAATCAAAGTTTACTCATTTCAGGAAGTCAAATCTGGCAGGAAGAGCCAGTAATAAATAATCTGCTAAGCACAATGTTTAGAAATAGCCAAAGGGAATGTGACTTTGGTAAGATCTTGGTAGTAGATCCAGAGAGACCTTCATCTACCAGCTACTGTACTCCACTTTACAGTCTTTCTTGAAATATACACTGCATCTGTACTTGCTATAATGCAATTTTATTTTAAGATTCTGCTCCTGTAACTTCCTGAATGGTCATCTGCAACATCTTTCACAAATTACATCAAAATTAGGAATATTTCCTCTACTCACTCATTTATGATCTTTTCCTAATATTTTTATTTTATTTTTTTAATTTGAATTTTTTAAAAATATATTTTATTGATTTTTTACAGAGAGGAAGGGAGAGAGATAGAGAGTTAGAAACATCGATGAGAGAGGAACATCAATCAGCTGCCTCCTCCACGTCTCTTACTAGGGAAGTGCCTGCAACCAAGGTACATGCCCTTGACCGGAATCAAACCTGGGACCTTTCAGTCTGTAGGCTGACGCTCTATCCACTGAGCCAGCCAAAACGGTTTTGGCTTTTATTTTGTTTAAAAAATAATATGTTTACTTATTTGTTCCATATAACTGGATAAAAACAGGTTGTGGTCAGGAGTCATTTTCTCTTTATCTTATAGTAGAGGCCCAGTGACTGGGGTGGTGGGTTCCTCAGCCTGGCCTGCACCCTCTGGCAGTCCAGGACCCCTCAGGGGATGTCTGCCTGCCAGCTTAGGCCTTTTTCCTATGGGGAATGGGCCTCTCAACTCATAGGGAATGGGCTTAAACTGGTAGTTGGAAATCCTCCTCACAATCCGGAACCTCTCGCTCCATACTGCCTGCCTGCTCACTGTTCCTTAACATTCAGCTCGCTGCTCCTTAGCACTGCCATGGAGGCAGGAGAGGTCCCGCCACTGCCACTGGGCTCACCAGCCATGAGCCCTATCTTTCTGTGTAGTTGTCTATGGGCCAACTGCTTTCTTCCTCCTCACTTAGGGCGAGCAGCATGTGAGGGCAGAGTGCACTGTCATTGAACACAGAGGGCCCAGAACTGAGGGGAGTGGCTGAGCCCATTGGAGTGAAAGGTAGACACAGAGGATGCTATCTCACCCAATTGTGAGGTGGGCTGGCTGGCCTTCATCTCCCTGTCCCCCACCCAGAGAGGGATTGAACAGGGTGTCCGCCTCTCCATTCTCCATCCTTCCTTCAGTGACACCTGTCATCCTTGCCAGGCCTCCCTCAACGTGAGTTCAGCTCAATCCCTGAATATAAAAGGGCATGGGGTGTGGGGGAGCTCCACTTCATTGCCTCCTGATTCTCAGCATCAGGACCTCCTGGTTGACAAGTGGCCACAGTTGGAGAACATAGATTTGTTTCATGAAAAGTTGGGAATGCAGACTTTCTTATGAGCCTCTATTCCAAAAGGTGACAGTTTATTCACATTGTGGCAAAGTCACCTTCAAGAGTAACATAAAGGAGTAAAGTCAGGGCCAAACCAGGCCATTTCTGCATCCAATCTCTTTGAGGCACTTGGAAGGAACCGAATCTCAGCTCTTCACAGGACACTTCTGGGTTTGTTTGTTTTTTTAAGCCTAAAGGACAGTAGTCTGTCTCCATTCTTATTCTTTGGGATTTTTTTCATCATCAGATAAAATGATTATATACATTGGGGCGATCGTCTAGAGATACAATATTCCAGTTGCACCCATGTGGCGACGACCGTGGCCAACAGATGGGGAGCAGGGAATTCTGAAAACCCAATGACAGAGATGCTAAGCCTTTCCTTCATGTGTCTGATACCTCTCTTCAGGTGGCCTGCAGGCCGGGCATCTGCTGGACATTTACCACTTGATGCCCTGGCAAGCTGCCTTGGGCCCTGCTAGGCAGTGTGCAGGGACGCCTGGGCCTAAGAGGAGTCACCTCCCCTCTCAGCCACTCCTGGAACAGTTCCTGCTCATGGGCACTCGTCTCCGAGGACCACACTGGAAGAGCAGCGTAGATGTCTTCCATATGCCACAGCAGTTCCCTGTCTGCACACCTGTCGTCTGCCAGGGCCTGGCCCCTGCCACTTAGGCATGCCCAGCATAGGCCAGGACCTCCACGAAGTGGCTGGGGAACTTGCCACTCTCTAGCTTCAGAACCACTCTGGATGTCCTGAAAGTTGTAAGCAACCTCACAGCGTAGCAGAACCTCTCCTTCCCTTTCAAGGGTGACCTCCTGGAAATCTTTGTTCCTTAGGGTATGATAGGTGAGCACTTCCACATCCTCCTTGGCAATGTGCCTGAAGATGTGTGCCAGGTACCCATCAGAGCTGGCACTCTCTTGGAGCTCACCTCCTTCTCCTTCATGTCTCCAAACAGTGTCCACTGCAGCATCATTTGAGGCGAGGTCACTTTGCTCTATTATCTGGGTAGCTGGGATTCTTCCTCATGGTGCTGGCGGTACTGATGCACAAATTCCTTCTGACTTTCCAGGATGCTGAAATCTGCAGCTATCTTCATGTCAAGACAGTGCACCCCAAGGCTTTTGAGGAAGTTGCAGAGCCTTCTGGATGCATCAGTGACACTGAGGCTGAATTTCGCAGCAAAATAAGGCAGATACTAAGGACACACAGACACTTCCAGCACCTTGTGCTATGAGGTATCACATTTCTTTTTAAGATTCAGAACATAGAAGAAGTACTTGGTGTTCTGCTGAGAAACTTGGACTCCTTTGTCTGCAGCCACACAACTGTCACATGCCAGGCAGTCACTCAGAAATATCCTGGCATCAGCCAACTTATGGAATTCTCCCTGCCCTCTGTTCTCCTGAGCCAGACTTTGGATGTTGACTGCAGCATTCTCTTGGTCATCAGTTTTTGTTGCTGTTTTTTCTACATTCATTCCATTTGCAGAAATAACATTTCATCTGGAATGGGGCAGGCAGGCCTGCTCAAGAGACCTGGAGAAAGTACAGGGAAAGCAGCCAGTCACCGCTGGTCACCCCTGGCACTGGTGGCAGTATTCTTTTATCCTTGTGGAGCGTCTAGGGAGGGAAGCAGCTGCAGTGCCTGAGGTCGAGTTCCAGGAGGCTGGCAGAGCTGGCAGGATCATGCCAGAGGTGCTGGTCCATTGGTTCCTGGACTATCTTCTGGAGATTGAACCTACAGGACTACTAAGCGAGCCAGTCCCCAGTTCTACCCTACCTCCACCACCAATTGATTGGAGTCAGGATGAGGGACCAAGAGGCCTGCCTTCCAGTTGCTCACCAGTCCCCACGTAACACACTCTGGTTCCCTGTTAACCATCCCCTGATCAATGGGAGCCTGTAGGCCTGGGGAGGGACTATGCAGTCTACCTTCCACCCACTCACCAGTTGTTGCTGCCACAGATTCAATGGAGTCTGAGGGACCTTGGTTCCCTCATTAGCCATCCCTTGATCAATGGAGCCTGAGGGCCGGGAGATGGACTGGTTGTCTGTTCAGTCATTACAGACCCTGGATTTTTATATATTAAGATTACACAGAACCAAGCAAACTGGCACAAAGTATATTGATGACAGAAGAAATGAAGGATATAAAAAACAGTGGTGGATTTTACTTCCATTATGTAACCACTTAGAATATACTTACACCTAGAGATAGTTCATAACCTTGTTACCATTATTGCAGCTGCAGACGGAAAAAAAAAAAGAAGCAGCAGCAGCCCTGGTCTTGGAGCCAGATGATGGATTTAGATTAGACATTGACTGATGAGGTAGAATCAATTGGAACTCTATGCATAATCATTATCTCAAATATAGATATTATTTTATGCATTTTAAAAAACTGCTATGAAAGGAAATTAGCCCTTTTTTTGTAGATTCTAGAACAAAATAATATAGAAGACTTATAGCTATGATGACTACTTAAAAAATGCTTGAATATATGTAGGTAGTGTTAAAAATATGACAACCCAAAATGGAGTGGCTTTTGCTAAACCCTATGTCATCAAGCAGAGACTTTAAGTTAATTATAGTTTTGACTCAGAAGTGGAATCTTAAACCAGTCAATCAGGAATCAGCAAGATCAACACCAGTTAGGTCATCTGCCTACTAAACCCTGGCCTTTCCTTTCTTAAGAAAAGTAACATGACTCACTCTTTTGCCTCATTTTTTTTACAGAAGACCAGAGAAAAACCAAACAACACAGAGAAATGCTTTATTACACATGGGCCCAGAGGAAAAAATATCTTCCAAATTTTGAGCAGTAACATGGAGGAAGTTGTACCTTTTTATATCTTTTTCAGAGCTTTGTCTTCCAAATATGTTTTTTTCTGGTCCCCTTTGCATGTTCTTAAATAGTCCTATATGCTGGGGCTTTGAGACCTCAATCAAAGGCTTTGCCTAGCACCAGCACTGATAACTTCTTCTGGGAAAGGTTTATGGTCTCTTTGGAATGGGAGTAAACAGGTCTTGCAGGGCGAGACAATTAAAGGGGCAGTGACTAGATTCAGATTGATAGCCTTAAAAAATGTCTCTTTTCCCCCATCAATTTAACTTCCTTGTTTCAATTTCCTTCTGCTTCTAAAGTCTTTCGTATTATGCACCTCCTTAAAGCTAGATTTCTATCTGCTAGAATGGTTTCTGCCCAATTTAAATTAATTTTTTATTAACTCAAATCTTTAAAATTTAACATGCATCAGTTTACCTTTTAACCATTCTTAGTGTCAAAGCAAGAATCAAGAATGGAAGAGGACCCTCAGGAGCAAGGACCAACCAGAGGTGGAACTCCTGAGCTGCTGTGTCCTCACTGCCTCAGAGGTTTATAAGTCCTGCTTGGACCTTAGCTCCATAGCATTTGCATTAGGTGTTTCTAGACTTTATTTTCTCTTCTTTTCCAGACTGGGTCTGGAAACCAGCTGGGGTCCTTTTGGATCCAATTTAAAAATGGGACAACATTAATGTCTGGACTATGTTTGAATTTGAAAGTAGACTGGTTCCAGAATCAGATTTGGTCCTTAGAATCCAGGCTAATTCTAAGGTAGTACTGACTGGGTCCAACTTAAGCAGTACTGGGTCCAATGTGAGACATCAGGTGAATTCATTTTTGTTTTAAGGCTAAACTAGCAGGCTGATCTTAACAAAAATAATCTTGATTTACAATGGAAAACTTAAAACCTGGATAAGCTTATCCATTTATGAGGTGCCTAAAAAAAAAAAGGGGGGGGGGATCTCAGCAAAGTACTCACTATAAAGGGTACAGGGAATATTATTATTCCTCCTCTAGTGACTAGAATGAAATTCACTGGAACACCTGATGCACATCAGAGCCTGCAAACAGGATCCTGGGAAAACTAGAGAAAATAAGCAAAAGGTAAAAATTGTTATCCAAGTCACCTCTTGCAGGCCTCTCGCTGTGCTGCCTGGCTAGAATGTAATAATAAATTTCACACCCTCCCTTTCTTTCAGATTGACAGGCAAAAAAATAAAAAAAAATAACACACACACACACAAAACCACAACACAGCAACATTTATAGAATGAAATCTTTGGGCTGTGACTTGTGAATTTGCTTTTGGGTACCATTGGTTTCTCTCCCAGGGGCACCTATTGCCTCCTTGTTTGTTTCATTTGGGGTTGTTCAGTACTGCCAGGGATATTTACTGTTTGTGCTTGCTGAAATGTGACAAGATATTCAAAGGATATTCTTTTTTTTTTTTTTAAATCCTCACTGAGGTTATGTTTACAGGAATTAAACACACCATCTTTGTTTTAAGAGACAAAGCTCCAACCAACTGAGCCACTCAGCCAGGGAATTCAAAGATATTCTTAAATTTTTTAATGTGCTTCAGTTTATATTTTAATAATAGGTAGAGAAAAATAGGAAAAGTTAAAGAGGCGAGAGAAGGAAAAAGGCAGAAAGGAAAATGAGAGGAAGGAAAGGGGAGAGATAGAAGGGAGAGACAGACTGTATGTATTTATACTCTCATGAAAGATAAATCTGAGATCATTTACTTAATTGAGTTAGATTAGAAGACATAATGAATATGTGGCCATTATACAATGAGACACTGATAGTTCAAGGTATATAGCTTTAGTTATGAAACAAATTATTTAACTATTTAACTGATCACCTTCACCTTAGCACTTTAGGAGACAAACTGGCTTTTGCATTGGAATATTATGGAGGACATTATTAATATAGGCACAAGTCATAGGCTATACATTTATTATATTCCTTATCTGATCTACTGTCATTCAGAAAATTTAAGAAGTTCATAAATACAAAAACAAAAAGAAATATAACCCAGTCAGGTGGCTCAGTTGGTTGGAGAATTGTCTTACACACCAAAAATGTTTTGGATTAGATTCTTGGTCAAGGCACATAACTAGATTTTGGGTTTGATTCCTAATAGGGGTGCCTACAGAAGGCAACAGATCAATATTTCACTCTCATCTCTCTCTCTCTCTCTCTCTCTCTCTCTCTCTCTCTCTCTCTCTCTCTCTCTTCCTCCCTCCCTCCCTCCCTCTCTCTTCCTTCCTCAAATAAATAAACATATGCTGCGAATTTTTAAAAAATGAAGAATAAGATCAAGTGATGGATAGAGTTGTGAGCTGAATTGATTTTACACTAGAATCAGATAGTTTGTGAAAACAAACCTTTATTTCCCCTTAGTTCCTTAATACATACTTAAAAACTACATGTTAGTCTTACTTAGCAACTTACTGCCCACTTGGAGTGGCCAATTGGCTGTCAGACACATAGAATAAAGACAATATTGTTAGGAAGTTCCAAGTGGAAACCACTGAATCTGCCTCTGCATATCAAATTAATAAAGAGCAAATATTGTATATCTGAGTACTTTATTAGAATAATACCACTATGGCATAATTAAAAAATGTTAATTATAAAAATAGATTTAAAACAATGAGAGAACAAGACAGATTACATACAATGCAATGGCAAGTAGATATAAATTAATTTCTCATAAACCATAATCCAAAAGACAATGTATTAATAACTTCAAAGTGCTAAGTGCAAATAAATGTTTCACTAGAATTAGATATGCAATATAACATTAAAAAATGAAACTCACATATTTTTATGCTAAAAAAAGAGTGAATGAGTTTATTGCCAAATGCCTTAACAAAAGACACTTCTAAAAATGTGGTAATCAGGAAGAAAGAATCGAGAACAGAAGAAAGGTGGAGACATAGATGAGAATGTTAAGCAAATGACCTGATGGAGAGCAATTTCACATAATCTCTTAAACCAGAAAACTGGGGCAATTTCTCTTAGAATGCTAAAAATTCATCATGTGAAAACTAATGTGGCATGAGCACATAAATGTAAATAAGAATTATTTCTTCTTATCCACTGCAATATGCAACATATAGGAATCTGTTTTGGTTTCATTCCCCACAGTATCATCATTTATACTTTTTTTTTTCAATCACCATTTATCCCTCTATACCTTCTTCCGCCTCCCTGCCCACAATCACTAGTGTTGTCTAAGTCCATAAATTTGCTCTTTTTTTTTCTCATTTTTTGCTCAATCCTTCACGCTCCACTCCCTGTCTCCCCCTACCCCTCCAACCCCCCAACCCCTGCCCCATCAGAACTATCCGTCTGCTCTCTATCTATGAGTCTGTATTTTGCTTTTCACACTAGTGTGCTGCCATTGGACTATTTAGGTTTCAAGAAACTTTCTTTTCTCAAAACTCCATAAAAACACTTTTCAGCAGGTTTGGGGGCTCTAATATTTCTTTCCTTTCTTATGATTATTTCATGTGTAAACTAGAGGTCCAATACATGAAAATTCATGCAAGAGTAGGCCACCTTCCCCCAGCTACTGGCACTGGCTTCCCTCTGGCACTCAGGAAGTGGGTTTTACTCCAGACTCTGAGCTGCTTCCCTCCAGCTGCTGCCACCAGGCATCTGAGACCTGGGCTGCTTCACTCCAGCCCTGGCTTCATCCAAAAAGTCGGAATGACACCCAGTGGCTAATTAGCATATTATCCTTTTATTATTATAGATAGCACTTGATCATTTTACTTTTACTACTTACTTGTTATGTAACTTCAATCTAATTAATACAAGTTTGTGGGGAGAAAAGGAAGGAGGTGAAAGAGGTACAAATGGTGATGGGAAAGAAAGTGTTATTGGGGAGCTGAGCAAAAAAAATGAGAGAGAGAACTCATGGACATGGACAACACTGTGGTGATGGCATGGGGGCATGGAGATGGGTGAAGGTAAAAGAAGGCATTATTATACCAGTTATTATAGTCTGATCCAAGATGTATATGACTTCATTTACTGGAGAGTCAATATTGAAAGGTCAAAGATACAACAGAAGGAATTACTTTCTCTTGCACAAGGGCTATTGAGATGTGAATGTAATTCCCGTCCCTCATTCTCTAGACACACTGTGTTGTACAGCCATAGCTGTATATTTAAAATAAAGTACTGCCAGATATTTTACATGGTAAGGTCTTATACTACCTGATAAGTTATTAAGGAAACATCATAAACTTCTTACAGGAAAGATATACTAAGCAGTCCATCTTTCATAGGCAGTATTTATGATTGAAATATCAGCATGCCTTCTGATCCATGATCTCTGGACAGACTATAAATTATACTATGCAATATTTTCCCACCTGCTCCACAGTGCCAATATTTGAACAGCAAATGAAATTCTAAAAATCTTTATAAATTTTTACCCTAGGAAGAGCAGCTCTTGCTTCAATGCATATTTCATAAAGAGGAAAAAAAACAAATTAATACTCACAGTTTTAATCAAATCTGTGAAATGTCCTTAACCAGACTTCTTTACTTTTCAAATTATACTCTTTCTTTACTAATCTTAGAGAGTAAGATACTTCCTTCTTGTGGTTCTTAATTGCCTTTTTCCAAATTTCAAAAAAATAAAAGTTAAGCCTTTTATATATAGCATTTAAGACTATAAAATGTGGGCTACATTAACTAATAAATATTTTAAAATATATTTTTATTGTTTTCAGAGAGGAAGGGAGAGAGAGAAAGCTAGAAACTTCAATGATGAGAGAGAATCATTGATTTCCTGCTTTCTGCACAGCCCACATGGGGGGTTGATTCCGCAATCCAGGCATGTACCCTGACCAGGAATTGAACCATGACCTACTGGTTTATAGGTCAATGCTCAAACACTGAGCCATGCCAGCCTGACTAACTAATAAATGTTAATGGTATTAAAAAATAGCAACAGGAGTGAAACTTTCATTTATACTGTACATCATTTAAATACCATTTTTTAATATCTATGCTTTAAAACATTGCAAAAAGTCATTCACTTGTGAAATGTATTAAATTGTCTTCATCAGAATATAATAGGCTTTTCCCAAATGCTATGACATATTATTTTGTAAGGATTTGGCATCTCTAACAATATTATTAATTATTTCCTAGCATGGTTTATACCAGTTTACATTCCAAATATGCAACTCTGAATTTCAGTATTCTCTACGGTCAGTGAGGAAAATTAATAAAAAGTACATAAGGGAGTTTTATCCTATATAATAAGAGAGGAATATGCTAATTATCCATTATGACCAACCATGTAAGGACCAGATCAGGAATGTGCAGGAGGATGGGGCAGCAAACTACAAGGAGGAGGCCAAAAGCTATAGGAG
This sequence comes from Lasiurus borealis, assembly GCA_004026805.1. Taxonomy (NCBI): domain Eukaryota; kingdom Metazoa; phylum Chordata; class Mammalia; order Chiroptera; family Vespertilionidae; genus Lasiurus; species Lasiurus borealis. The sequence continues at coordinate 34,843 of PVJN01013857.1, read as the reverse complement.
GGCAGCAAGGTATGAAGCGGGAGGGAGAAGAGGGTGAGCTATGCTACAGGAGGGTGAGACAGTGGACACAGAGCTATAGGAGGGCAGCAGAGAACTACTGGTACATGGATTTGTGTGCAGGGTTCCTAGTTAATATATAATAACTTTTGGGCAGCTTTATTCATATTACTTTTAATATTCTATCATAATACTGCTTTTGTTACTTCACAAGATAATTGCTATGTGGTTTTGTCAATCTAGATATATTTTATTCATCTTTATTGTTTTTACTGCATTTGTTCATAAGATAATATTTACATTATAGGCAATGAACAAAATAGATATTGTGCTTTATTTATGGAGCTTATATCTGGGTAAAAATTAGATAAATAAATAAATAAATAAAGTGCATAATAATGCCATATCAGGAGAGAGCCTTTGAAAAACATAACTTAAATGTATAGAGAATTTCAAGTGTGCAATTGATATCTCTTGGCAGGAAGACATAGTAGTTATCTCTGTTAACGTTTAAGTAGATATTTAAAAAAAGAAATGGGCCACACAATACATTGAACTATCCCAGGCAGAGTAAGTTACAAAAGCTGAAAGGTAAAAAACAAACAAAAAAAAAAAAACAAAAAAAAAACAAGAATGATGAAAGAAGAGCCAAGCAAGTCAGTATAGCTAAAAAGTGAATGAAAGGAGAAAAGAAAATCAAATATGAAAATAACAAAGGGCCAGTTTTCTATGATGCTGTAGGCCACATTAAGGAATTTGAAGGTCATTCTTAATAAGACAAGGAACAAGTGGAAGTTTCTGAACAAATTAATTTTAACCAACATACAGTTTAGTGTATATTTACTGTTCAAGGTGTAGGTGGAGTTTAAGTTACATATGTAACACTTTTAACGATAAAGATTAAAAAAAACAAAAACAAAAAATCAGCACTAACTGGTTTGGCTCAGTGAATAGAGATCGGTCTGCCAACAGTTGGGTTCCAGGTTCGATTCCAGTAAAGGGCATGTACGTTGGTTGCAGGCACATCCCCAGTAGGGGGTGAGCAGGAGGCAGCTGGTGGATGTTTCTCTCTCATCAATGTTTCTAACTCTCTATCCCTCTCCTTCCTCTTTGTAAAAAAAAAAAAATTAATTAAAAAATCAGGTAGAAGAATTGGAAGGTTTCTAGTATAACCTAAACAAACAAACAAAAAAAATGGTGGTTTGGAACACAGAAATAATAATAAAAAAATAAGGAAAGTTGAATTACTAAGTGAGGGATTCATTGATGTATTGGGTGCGAGATGTGAATGGAAAATGGGGAAGCAGAGGCAAAACATATAAAAATTAGCTAAAAGCATAGCCGGCTTTAAACACATGTTGTCTGACTTCAGAAAAAAAACATACAATTAAACCATGCTTACTTAATGATTAAGATAATTATTTTATTATAACTCGTGATTTTCTAGGTCAAGAATTATAGAAATTCTCACCTGAATATCTTTTTGCTTTGTGTGATACCACTCAGTGGTATTGCATTGCATGTTCTGGAAGTCCAACATGACTTCACTCATATTCCTAGTTCCTTGCTGGTGGATGCAAGAAGGCCGGACTTTCCTGAGCTTCTCTGTCTCCATAGAGAAATGTAGTTGGGGTTTTTACATAGAAACACAAGGCTCCAAGAGCAAGTATTGCAAGAAAAAGAAAGAAAAAGCTACTGGTCCAAATTAGATATTGGCATTACATTATATCTGCTGTATCTCTTTCATTGAAGAAGATAGAGAGGATGCCCTCAAATCACATTCTCAGTGGGAGGATATCAAAGAATTAATGCACATCTTTAATTACCAATAAATATTTAGAAATATAAAAAGTTTCCAGAAACAATAGTTAGTGCTGTTTCTAGGTTAGTTAATTAAGTAAGCATTATTATCTTTAATTGTAAAAGGAATCTAGAAGGATAAGAAAAAAAATTAGGTTGGATGAGGGAAATGGGCTTAGAATTCACACAATTTGAAATCCCTTCATGACTATTATTGTAATACATAAATGTCTATACATTTTTAGGGGGACATCCTATATATAAAACAAATTTCTAGAGCAGGAAACATAACTATTTATTTATAGTTAATAATCATACTAGTTCCCCGCACCCTGATTTGCTCTTTAAGTGATGAAAAGCAGGTCTCTACACATGCACAGAATTTTATATTGTAATCAAGCAACTCTTAAAAAGGATTAATATGAGTGGTTAAATAGAAGAGGACAGCAGTCCATTGTTCAACTGGTCAGAGCATAGTCCCAATATGCCAAGGTTGTGGGTTTGATCCCTGGTCAGATTATATACAAGAATCTACCAATGAATGTATAAGAAAGTGGGACAACAAATCAATGTTTCTCTCTCTTTCTGTATAAAATCAATAAGTAACATTTTAAAATATTAAAACAAAAACAAAAATAAAACACATTCTTTTTTGAGAAGAGAGAGAGAGAACATTTGCTCCCTAGTATATACAAATTTGGTTTCAGAAGGATCCTGAGTAATTAGAAAAGTGAGATAACATCTATAATATTACAACCACATCAAAATTCTCCATATTTAAAAGCTGACATTATATGCTATGGTCCATACACTTTTCAGGAGACTGAGGAGGGAACAAAACTTTTTATCATTTCTGTGACTAAAATTTAACACTCATTTTTAAGCTTTAAAAATTAATTATATTGAGTCTCTTCCTATATTCCCTTTGAATTTTATTTCTATATAAAGAGACATATTCAAATATGATAGAAATTCAAGTTTAAATACAAGTATTTTGGCCAAAATCTTTTTGTGTTTATCAATATTAGTCTAAAATCATTCTTTTGAAATATCATTTTATGTAGCAATGTACAAAGTAGTGGGTGACAATATTTATAGCCTAAGTAATTACTCATTGCATGTGGCCTGTTCTAGAGGTAATGAGGCATAGTTATTGTCTATGGCTTTAGTGTACAAAGCTCCCTATATAACTTCACACTTCATCAAAGATATTATGTGAAAGGTAAAACCAGCTCCTCTTCTGCAAAAACAATCCATCAGTTGCTCTTGCTGAAAAGCAGCTTTCACAATTTCTCTCTTTGATTTTTACAAAATTGAGAATACCCATAAATATTTCTGTTTTAACTGTAAATTGCAGGACTTTATCCAAAACTATTTAGACAGAGGACTTCAGATATAATTCCAATGATGCACGTAGACACTAAAATGAGCAAAGATACAACTCAAAAAAAAATTTTAATTGAAATTATGCATGCTTGACCAACATCTACAGATTGAGTGGACCAATTTTAATTTCTAGTCCCTTGACCCTTACTAATAGGCTTTAGGAATCATTCAGAAAACCCTCTTTGGAAAGGAACTTGGGGAAGCTATACTGCAGCTGTCTGATGACCAATTGCATGGAAAATTGAAATAGATGGAGAAAAGTTTTCCACTGAATGATCTTGCATCTGAGTGTGGTAATCATCTTGGTAATGTTTGGCTAATGCCCTTCTTTTCTCCATTACCTTCCATCAACCTCCATCATGCTTCACTTCCTTTCCAGGACTCAGGATGGCTCTCACTCCTCCCTATACCAATTCATTTGGTAGCAGTTCATTTCACACCATTCCAACACTTTGTTCTTATCAGTTTGTGCTCATGATCTTTTCAAAACTCTTATAAGTGAGCTATACCACTATTTTATTTCCTCGTTCATGTATTTAAAGCATCCTCAATATTCATGTACAAAATAAATGTATAAAACAGAGATTCTAAAACAAATAGAAAATTAGAAAGCCTGTCAAAATAACAGACAGATGTAGAAATCAAAGAACAATTTTCACTATTTCTACTTAAACTTAACACTTCAAAATAAGGTTATAGAAAAGTAAATAGAAGCCTATTGATCATTAATACCTGAGTTCAGACTTCTCAGTTTATCTCTCTAGCCCAAAAGAGAGCTGATTTCTATTCGAATCCTTGTTCCAATCCTACAATAGAAAGTATCTTCTGCTGAGAAAGAGGCTAAACTGATTCATGCTATAATGGATTAAAGACAGAGACATCACTATTAAATTATATTTAGCTTAATATAGGTACTATAGAAATATTTATAAACATATATATAGTGTGATTAGTATACACATACATATTTCCTTTCTCTGAGAGCTGAAAGAGCTTAGAAACAAAGAAGCCTCAGTGGCATCAAGTGCACCCACCACACTGATCTTGTTTTCTAATTCTATCTATCTACCTATATATCTATCTATCTTATATAATAAAAGACTAATATGCTAAGTGTCTAGTTGACCAGTCGGCTGGTCAACCAGTCAAAGCATAATATGCTAATAATATGCTAAGGTTGCTCAGCTGCTTGCTATGACATGAACAGGGGGCAGACAGTCAACCAGTCTACCAGTTGCTATGATGCGCACAGACCACCAGGAGCCAGATGATCCAATCAGTAGGTTAGCTTGCTGCTAGGGTCCAGACAATCAGGACTGAGCAAGATGGGCCAGATATGCCCTGGACCCCTCCTGTGGTCCTTCCCCAGCTGGCCAACCTCCCTCCTCAGCCCCAATTGTACACCAGTGGGGTTTCTAGGCCTGTCCTGTTCCCTCCCACAATCCAGAATATTGAAGAGCCAGTTTCAGCCCAATCCCACAGGCCAGGCCAAGAAATCCCAGTGGTACACAAATTCATGCACCTTATATGCCTAATATGCAATTTGTCCTCCTAGGAATTTGACCAAAGAGACTGATCTCTCACTATGTCATGTGCTCACCAGGGGGCGGCATGGAACAAAGAAAGGAAAGGCCCTGACTGGCAGCTGTCAATCAGGAAAGGAATTCTTTGGCTAGCAGCCAGCAGGCCCTAATCAGCCTTGATAGCTGGCCAGGCCTAGGGACCCTACCCATACATTAATTCCATGCAGTGAGCCTCTAGTTCTCAAATAAAAGGAACAAGGCTCTATGGAAAAGTGGTTAATTCTATGCCTAGGGTCGATTGTATAGATGATGTGCCTAGAGCATCTTGTAATGCCAATGTAAGAAATGCTAAAGAAAAGTAAAGGAAAAAAAATAACAGAATGATGGGAATATGTCAGAGACACAGGAGTTAAGGGTCAACAGAAGAGCTCCCAATGGCCAATAACTTGAGTATAAATGAATAGTGTACTATTGGATTATAACCTAAAGTATAAAATTAACACCTACAAGTTTATACAAATATCAATAAAAAAATAAAAATAAAAAATGGAGAAGAGACAAATCATCTGCGCAGAATTCCAAAGAATTTATGCAGATGATCTGCCCTCAAAGAAGAGGAACATAACATCCCACTCTATAAGTATTCATGTGCATAGTGACTTCCATACAAGGATGACAATATGAAATGGGTTTAAGAAGAGTGACTCTATGGTAGAAACACTTGACAAGAACTACCTTAGCCAGGTGATCAAGGTCAACATTGATAAGTCATTTTGAGATGAAAATAACACTTTACTTCTAGTCCCCAACAAAGTCCAGTTGGGGACATCCTATAAAACACTTGGTAAATACTCCCCAAAACTTGCAAGGTCATCTAAAACAAGGAAAGTTAGAAAATGTCACAGCCAAGAGATGTCTAAGGAGATGTGACTAATATATGTGAATATACTGCATACAATCTTGAAACAGATAGAGGACATTACCTCAAAACTAAAAAAAATCTGAAAGGACTACCGACTTCAGTTAGTAATAATGTATGACTATTGGCTCATTAATTGTAACAAATGTACCATACACATAAATGTTAATAATAAACCTCTGTACTATCTTTGATTTTTTTCTGTGTATCTAAAATTATTCTAAAATAAAAGAGTTTATTTCATTTTATTTATTGATTGACTTTAGAGAAAGAGAGATTGATTTGTTATCACACTTATTCATGCATCCATTGGTTATTTCTTGTTTGTGCCCTGATGGGGGTTGAACCCACAACCTTGGCATATCAGGACAACATTCTAAACAACTGAACTATCCAGTACGGACCAAAAGTTTAAAACACAAATATTAAATTGGCAAATATGTACTTCATCTATCATATTTTCCATATCTTTCCATAAATATCTTTGGGGTCAGAATAAACATGTGACTAACATTATTCACCTTCAACAGTATACACAGCATATCTTTTTAATATAACACAAAAATTTCCAAAGAAATCTAAGGATGGGAGATAGGTGAACAACATAAAATAAAACTGATAATATATATCCTGTACAGATACTACAAAAAGCAGATGGAATCTATAATAATAAAAGAATAATATGCTAATTAGACTGGACATCCAAACTACCTTCTGGACATCATTCTGGACAAAATCGCAGTGGCAGGGGCCTAGGCAGAGGCAGTTAGGGGCAATTAGGCAGGCAGACAGAGTAGTTAGTGATATTCAGGCAGTCAGGCAGAGTGGTTAGGTGCGATTAGGCAGCAGAGTGGCTAGTGGCAATCGGGAAGACAGACAGGCAGGTGAGCAGTTAGGAACCAGCAGTCCCAGGTTGAGAGAGGGATGTTCAACTTCTGGTTTAGGTCTGATCCCTGTAAAAGGGTGCAGGCTGAACTGAGAACCCCGCCCTCATGTACAATTTCATTCACTGGGCATCTAGTTTAAATATAAAACTCAAGTTCCAGATCATTGGCATACTAAATAACAATGCAATTTGGCCTTTCAAAATTATTTTATTATTTATATTGTCTATTATTTACAGTATATAACGTTCTAAAAGGTTTTCCAGAAGAAACAGATCTCTATAATGTTATTTGGTTAAGTACTTTAGAGAAATAAAATTGTCACAGCCTTTGTACTACATTTCAGGGGATATAATGTACATTAGATTGACAGAATTTTTTATCACTATGACAATAAAAATTGCATTCAATAACTATGAGTTCTACAATTTTGATCTTGAACAAAAGGACTTGATTACATTAAATCAAAATTCACATATGAAATATAATGATTCAGCATCATGTCAGTTCTTGCATTTTCAATGTAGAAGAAAAAGAATTCTAAAAAACAAACACACAAAATGTGTAATGACCCATGCCTTAAAATTTTTTAAACAGTTCTATTTTAAAGGAAAATGACTTATCATTTTTATAATTAACTTTTTAAAACCAATTTTATACTTTGTTTCCATTTTAATGGTCTCTATAAGAATTTTATTGCATATTTGAAAAGTGTGATTTCTGAAATAAATGGCACATGAAGAAGACTTCATGTCTTCTATTCATTCCTATTATAACAGACCTCAATGTTAAAATAATCAAGTTCATTCCACTTATAATTAGTTAACCTAAGACTATAAGAAATAAAATATGGGAAGCAAATTAATATTCTTTTTATAAGACAATATATTTTGCATTATGTCTAAGAAACTATTGATCTATTACTAGAAAAGAAGAGGATGGGGAGGGGAGGAAACCTTAAACTCTCAAGCTAGTATACTAATGCAGATTTACATAGAACAAAGATCAAATTTCTTTCAGGCTAGACCTAACCACTCTATGAAGAAAAATATACACAAAAATAATATTTGTAAAATCTTTAATCCTCTAATATTTTTGAAGAGTTTAATTATTTTATTTAATGATTTAAAGTTTTAATATAACATTTTCCAAAAGTTTTCCTAATTTTTTATTTTATAATATAAAATGAATTTCTACTTAGTAAGTGGTTTCCTGAGATTTATTATTACTGAACTTTTGACTACAATCCTGAGCATTCATGGTACCACTACCAAATGGAGAAAAGCAGTTTCACAAACAGTAAAAACAACAACTAAAAACAATTCTTAAAGAAATTTTCATGGGATCATTATGTATGGGATCATTAAAAACGTGGATGTTACCAAAACCAGTTTGGCTTAGTGGATAGAGTGTGGCCCTGCAGACTGAAAGGTCCCAGGTTCAATTCTGGTCAAGGGCATGTACCTTGGTTGCTGGCACATCCCCAGTAGGGGGCGTGCAAGAGGCAGTTGATAGATGTCTTTCTCTCATCAATGTTTCTAACTCTCTATCCCTCTCCCTTCCTCTCTGTAAAAAAGCAATAAAATATATTTAAAAAAAAAAAGGTCAGGACAAAAATTTTATTGTGAAATACCAAGTAAACATGATGTTAGGTATTACTGAGAACAAATCTTTTTTGTTACACACTAATTTTGTGACCTTAGACAAATTATTAAAATACTGTGATCAATTAAGTTCCTTCCTTATTGCTCCAAGACAAAAGGCTGGGAAAATGTAGTAAAGGTAGCAACTAACATCTGTATACATTTTAATGATGTCATGTACTCTAGGATGCCCACTTGACTCATGTAATAATCAATGTGAGACTTCAAACCCAGCTCAACGAAGTGAACTTTGATAACACATTTTAATATAAAGAACAATAACATGATCTTATCTGAGACTGGTTTCATGGTACATATTTGTAAATCATTGATGAAAAAAGAAGGAAAGACACTGGTTAAGTTAAAAAAATACTGTAATTACTTCCATCAGCTCTAATAAAGGCCATAGTAAACTATCATTTTAAAACATTTTAATTTGTGTAACATTTATATTATAAAGTTTGACAATGTTAGATGTTAGAGACTGTAGATAGAGCAATCTCGTATATGATTTGAATGCACAGGTACACTAAAATATCCTCTTTAAAAAGTAATTCGGCATTATTTTGTAAAGCTGAACATTCACATACTCTATAAACCAGCAATTCAATTCTAAGAATGTAACAAGAATACTCCCCAGACTCCTGACACACAGAAACTGAGAAATTTAAATCTAATAAATGTAGTAGACAAAATTAATAATAATATACCAAAAATAAATAAAATAGAAGAGACTTTTTGAGAAAATAGAAAATCAAATATTCTAGGAATGTTGAGCAAAATAAATTTTAAAATATAGAAATTATTAGTAACAGAATTATAATGGAGAACCCACTACAGATCTTACAAACATCAATAACATAAGAGGATATTAAAAACAACCTTATGCCAATGTATGTGACAATTTAAATCAAATGGACAAAGTTTCAGAAAAAATACAGTTGACAAAACAGTAGAGAATCTTACTGGTTGTATGTCTGTTAGATAAATTGAAGTCATTATTTAAAATATTTGCCACAGAGAAATCTCCAGACTCAGCTTCACTAATGAATTCTTTCACATATCTATGGGAGAAATAATAACAAAATTGCATTTTTAAAACTAGTCATAGTTTTTAAAATTAGGAAAAAAGTATTTTCTCTTTATAAATATAATCTTGATATCACAACTAGCAAAGAATCTTACAAGAACATGAAATTAAAGAATATACTTCAGTGATATAGACACAAGAATACTTAAGAAAATAGAAGTTAAATTCAGTAATATATATCACACTACATGAATCTGAAAGTCACTAGTATCCATAAGTAGCTTCTATAAACAAACAAATAAATAACACAATAGAATGAATGTCAGACTAGAATAGTATATTTCACACAAGGGGACATCTGATAGATAAATAAACATGTATATACTAGTATACCCACCAGAATGATTAAAATGGAAGAAAAAATAGAAAATGTTGGTGAAGATGCAGAGCATTTAGAACTCTCATAAATTGTGTGATATTGTCAAAATCACTTCAAAAATCCTGTAACAATGTTGACTTTAGTTAAATATAAACATAGCTTGTGACCCAACAATTCTATTTCTCAGAAAATCATGCATGTGTTCACCCAAAAACATGTATTTTCAGAACACCACTATTTTTTAATTGGCACTAAACACAAACTAAACAGTATATGTCAATCCAACCTCAGAATGGATAAATTATGTAAATAGTATTCACACACAGAATAGTATAAAGCAAGAAAGAACATTCAATAATTTAGCAGACAAGATGGCCAAATCTCACAAATATATTATCAAATGCAGGAATATATGAAGGAAAAAGTTATGCTATCCTCATTCATTTATGTATCAAGAACTCCAGAGTATTATAAATCAAGAGTGGCTATCCTTGAGGGGATTGTGCCTAGAAAGGGAACATGAGGGGAATTTCTGTATTTCTGGAAATGTTTTGTTTCATGATCTATATGTAAGATACACTGTTTAACTTATGAATTTTCAGTGTTATACACCTATGCTAACTTTGTTTACCTTATTATCCTATATAATAAAAGCCTAATATGCTAAGTGTACAGTCGTCCACTCATCCATTCAACCAATCAAAGAGTAATATGCTAATGATATGCTCAACCACTCACTATGACGTGCACTGACCACCAGCTCAACCACTCACTATGACGTGCACTGACCACCAGGGAGCAGACGCTGCAACCAGTAGGTTAGCTTGCTGGTGGGGTCTGGCGATTGGAACTGAGCAAGATAGGCCAGACATGCCCTGAAGTCCTCCCATGGTCCCTCCCAGACTGGTCAACCTCCCCCATTCCTTCCCAGACCCGATCATGCACTAGTGGAGTCTCTCAGCCTGGCCTGTACCCTCTCTCAATCTGGAACCCCTCAGGGGATATTGGAGAGCTGGTTTGGTCCAATCCCAAAGGCCAGGCCAGAGGACCTCACACTGGTGTAGAATTCATGCACCAGGACTCTAATATGTCAATAAACAGCTAAAGAAAGAGGCTATGTATGCAGAATGGATTCATCCTGCTGGTCACCAGGATTAGGCAAACACAAAACAGACACACACAAAAAAGGAAAATACAAGTTAAAGCAGTTTTAAAATACCTGCTGATTTCAGAATTTTCTCAGTAAAGTGATTCACATTTTAGCTCATCCCAATTTTGACAGACTATGCTCTCTTTGTCCCATATAAGACTCCTTATTCTCATTATAAAAATTGAATAATTGCTGAATTGCTGTGATGGCTATACAACAAAACATATGTAAACCCCTTTATCCACTGCTTAGAACACATAAAATTGTTTTATTTTCTTCCCAATTTAAAAAGGCTTGCAATCATCTGTAAAACTTGAAAATACACCATGCATAGAACATTTTAGCATGAACACAATTAATTAAACATCTTTGGGAGCCATCACAGGGCTTTGCTGTCAGCTTCTTCGATGCTCCCCAGAAGCCTGAGCTTGTTCAATTCATTTTGCCCTTTAAAATTTAATGAGAATCGGCCTGAATTCTCATCTAATATATAGCTAGCATTGCTGAATTCTTACTTTTATTACTGATTCCTCCATGTCTACTTTGTTCATGTTTTAACTTTCTTGTATATTTTAACATACTAGATGTTTCACAACTCCCTTTGTTCCTTACATACCACTGATTCAATTTTTTACATTTTTTATTGTTAAGTGTAAGCAATGCAAAGAACAACATTTATAAGACTCAAGTATAGTTCTGTGGTTTGGACAGTTTTAAAGGGTAGCAAGGGTAGCAAGGACCTGCTTTGATTTGGAGAGGATAGAACACTTCCTATGAAATGACCAGGAATACTGATTCACAAGGAAAGTCCTTTATTGGAGCAAAAAAAAAAAGGATGAAGATATAGACTTAGGTGAGTTTTACTTTAGGATTAAGCAAAATATAAAGAATTAGAGATAGCTAAATCTAGACCTTGCATGAAGTAAAAAAGTCTGTAGATTAAAATAGATATAGATATAGATTGTGGCATCTGTAGTGTGGCAGAGGGACTCAGCACAGGGACCCCGATGGCTCTACCTTTAGCTTTCTCTTCAGAGTCACAAGCCCTAGTCAGATCTCAGAGAGCTCTAGCCTGCTCCACCCTCCCTCTTCTGGAGCCCAGGGTAAGTACTGGTGAGCAAGATTTTGTTTGTCAGCCTGTGTCTTTATAAGGCTCCTGCATTTCCTTGGTGGACAGAATCCCTGCTGATTTTCACAGCCAGATATTGTATGAGGATTTCTTCCTGGCTCTGGTTCCCTGACCAAGGGAGCTGATTTGTGTTTGAGACCCCATGCTCCTTAGGGAGCTACATTTCACATAAGATATTCTCAGGAATCTTAGCTGCCACTTGTAGGAGCTGGACCAGCCCTTCAGGTGGTTCTGCTTTTCCTTCCAATCTCAATGTGCGCTCATCGATAAACCCTTGGTTTTAAGAGTTCTGCTCAGCTCATCTTCAGTTGGTTATTCAGGTTGATTCTATATTTTAGCTGTAACTCCAGTTTGGTCTTGGGAGGAGGTGAGTATAACTTGCCTCTATCCTGTCACCCCCATTTTACATTTTTAAATTTGATTCTGCTAAATTATGATTGACGTCAACACCTCATTTACTGTGATACAAGAAAAAAAATCAAATCCACTAGAACTTTATAAATTTCTAGTCAGAGTATAATATTGGTAAAATCCATCTTGAGAAATTATTATTTTTTTAATTTCTTTACTGATTAAGTTATGAAATATGTGTCTTTATCCCTTTATAACCCCACATCTCCACTTATGCCCTCCATTTCCTATTGTCTGTGTCCATTGATTAGGTCTATAAGCATGCATGCATACAAGTCCTTTGGTTGATCTGTCTCTCTAATATCCACCTCCCCTACCTCTGAGGTTTGATGATCTGATGGATGTTTCTCTGTATCTGGATCTGGTTTTGTTCATCAGTTTATGTTGTTCATTATATTCCACAAATAAGTTAGAGCAGAAATTCTGTAGACATTTTGGAAGAGAGTTCATTTACATCCTCTGTCATGTCTCATGAAAGGCAAATCCGAGTCTACTTGTTTAAATCACTATACACCGAGAACTCTTTTTCATAGATTAGTTTGTATTTTATGTCATCCAATAGTATCTCTTGCAGATTGGTTAAAAATGAAAATAAATTACAAATACTATTTCATAGGAGGAAAATGGGGCTAATTATATCATAGAAACCAAATACTACATGGCAAATTAAGTTGTACTCTATTATTTAATCCACATCCTCACCTCTTTTATTCTTCTCTGCTATCAGTAAAATATTTGATTAAAATATGTGTATGTAATATTACAGATTATATAATCAAATATGTAACTTAAAATACATGTTATATACTGTATGTGTTATATATAATATATGACATATATTAAAATATAAAATGTGAGGCATGTGACTGTGAATCTGTTTTCTGAGGTTAAATGAAACTCCCAATGTGCTGGATTTGAGAACTAAAAATAATAATGTAATAAAAGTAATTCTTAGATGCTTTAATATCCTAAACACTAGAAATGTTCTATTGATTCATTAGTGTCATTATTGAAGCTAAAAGTTATTATGCAGTGCTTCTTTCAGCCGCTTAGCTATCAGTCCCACAGTGGTTCTCAACCTCTCTAATGCCTTGACCCTTTAATACAGTTCCTCATGTTGTGGTGACACCCAACCATAAAATTATTTTTGTTGCTACTTCATAACTGTACTTTTGCTACTGTTAAAGAATCATAATGTAAATATCTGTGTTTCCCGATGGTCTTAGGCTCTACAGCAGTGGTTCTCAAATTGTGGGTCTTGACCCACAGATTGAGAACCCCTACCAGGGTCACCCAAGATCATCAGGAAACACAAATGTTTACATTACGATTCATTAACAGTAGCAAAATTATAGTTATGAAGTAGCAACGAAAATAATTTTATGCTTGGGAGTCACCACAACATGAGGAACTGTATTAAAGGGTCAAGGCATTAGAAAGGTTGAGAACCACAGGCTAAGGTTTAAACCAGATATTCTGTTTTTTTTTGCTAGATAATCATAGAAAATATTTTAATCTTTGAGTTCTACAGTAATTCACTACTCCTCTGTATATAGTCTCTCATTTAGGTTAAAAAGTATGATTCTCTAATGATTAATTTAACATGAAGCATTAATTAAGCATCAAATAAAGTTACATTAATAGAAATAAACCCTGTTTTTATAAAGATAATTATCCCTTTTCCAAGTAGTTTAGGCCATATCTTCAATATTTTTAGAAGTATCAAATATAAGGTTGTCAACCATTTCAGGAATAGAACTAAAGTTGCTTCGACTCCTTGATTACATGCCACCTCAGAGCTGGAAATATATCAAAACATAAAATGCTTTTTTTTTTGACAGAAAGACTAAATAAAGATGAATATATTGCCCATTCCAAATGATTGGACTTCCCATTTCCCTGCTGAGCTCCTATGGGATGCCTTTGTGTGAATGACATTATTTCATATGATATCATCACATAATGCTTCTTTCATTGCAGTCCCCACATTCAAATGTACTTTGGAATTCAGCCATGCATACAAACAACAACATTTCACATTCCCAATTCAAAAAAGACAATTTTCTGGCTATTCCACAGCACAATGTCCAGCTAAATTGTTATTATAATCATCTAATTAAATGATAACAAAAGCAGAGGAGAAAATTACCGTCCACTGACAATAAGAAACAAACAAAAATAAGGGAGAGAACAGCTGTGGAATGTGTGTAAATACAGTTTGTAAAGTATACAATTGCAAATTCTAGAGAATATGAATTTGTAAAGAGTTGTTATGCTTTGTTCTGTTTGCCACAGGGACAAAAATTTTCCCTATTTTTCTTCATTGCTGTTCCCTCTTCTTCTCCATCTGTTCTCCTCTTCCTAACTTCTAAGTGTTAGAGTTTCTCAGAACTCATTTTTCAGAACTCTCTTCTTTTCTTGCTCCATAGTCTATTTCTAGCACCAATTTATTTTAAATAAGCATTTGCATTAATGATCCACCCCATAAAATATATTATCTATATCCAACTACCTAGTTGATATAAAAGTTATTGGTTGCTTAAAAACAGATCAAATTTAACACATTCCAAACTAAAATTGTAATTTCTACCTATCCCTTTAACTTTTTCCTGCCCTATTTTTCTTATATCAATATGGTATTCCCAATAACTCATTTGCTCAAGCCTAAAAATGTACAGTCATTGTTTTCTCCATTTATTATTTTTAAACATATTTTGTTTGATTTCAGAGAGGAAGGGAGATAGAAACATGAATGATGAGAGAGAATCATTGATTGGCTGCTTCCTGCATGCCCCACACTGGGGACCCAAGGCTGCAATAAGGCATGTGCCCAGCAATCAAACCAGGATTTCCTGGTTAATAGTCAACACTCAACCACTGAGCCATGCTGGCTGGGCTACATTTATTCTTTTTTACCATATTTAGTCAGTAAAATATAGGGATGCTACCTTAAAAAGACATCAATACAACCATTGATCTCTACCAATTCTACTAACATCTTCTAGTTCACAATTTATACTTAGTTTAATGCAGTAATTCCCTAAACGTCCCTCTGATTTCAGTCCTATTGTTATAAGTCTAAAAAGCAAAAAAAATGATATTTTAAAAATAAAAAGCAGCCGAGTCCTGTTTGGCTCAGTCGATAGAGCGTCGGTTTGCGGACTGAAAGGTCCCAGGTTCGATTCCGGTTGGGGGCATGTACATCTCCGGTTGCTTGCAGGCACATCTCCACTGTGGGGCGTGCAGGGGGCGGCTGATTGATGTCTCTCTCTCATAGATGTTTCTGACTTTCTATGTCTCTCCCTTCCTCTCTGTTAAATATCAATAAAATATATTAAAAATAAATAAATAAAAATAAATAAATAAATAAAAATCAGACTTATCACTCCTCTCCTTAGTGGTTTATCTAGCTCATAATAAAACAAAAATATTTATTTTTAAGATTGAATCCAAATAGACTACAGGAACTTAGATGATCTATTTGTATTTAAAAAGCAGCCTAATCCTGTTAAGTTTCTCTCTAACCTCTCTCCCAGTCACTCACTATGATCTGCAAATCTTACATTTCTTGCTGCGCTTTTAAAATAACAAACTCCTTTATGCCTCATGCCCTTAGTACTAATGGTCCTGCTCCTGAAATGTTCTTTCTTCAAGATTTTTACATAGTAATTCCTGATTCCATACAAATTTATGCTAAAATTTAATTTATTCAGAGCCTGACCAATTTAGAAAATAGTCTAACAACTCTCTAGTCACCAAATATATCATGCTAGCTTTCATACCTAAGTGTAATTTTCCTCAATTTTATATAAATAGATACATAATATTTCATTGAATCTTTTGCAATTGTCTATCTCTGTCTCACTGAAATTTAAGTTGCATTAGAGACAAAAACATTTGTTTCTCTGCTCTCTATGCCCAAATTCTAGAACATTAGTACTGGCTGTATATATACATGTATCCAGTGTTTTGTTTTGTTTTTTTCATTTTAAAGAATTGATTTAACACTTTGAGTAACCAAAATAAGATTAGTCACCAACATTGTAAAAAAAGTATAATTTCATCACTGATCCATTTATGACTGTATATTTTTATCCAATCTAATATAAAAGGAATATGCTAATTGACCCTCACACCATCACAAATATGGCAACACCCACAGCCAATAAGAGGAAACATGCTATTGAGTGTCACACACTCAAAGATGGCAGCGCCCACAGCCACAAGATAGCAGCACCCAGTCCCCTCAGACCCCAGCGCCCAGGGCCAGCCTGAGGCTTAGACAAGCCTAGATGGTGACTGTCCAGCCACCCAGGGCTGCCCAAGGCTTGTATTGCCGACAGTGGCAGCAGCAGAGGTGTGATGCGGGCATTGCCTTCCCCAGATCACTGGGTCATCTTCTGCCCCTGAGAGCTCCCAGACTGTGAGAGAGAGCAGGCCGGGCTGAGGGACCCCACACCCCCACTAGTGCATGAATTTTCATGTGCCAAGCAACTAGTTTCTTTTTTTTTGGGGGGGGAGGGTGATTTTTTTAAATTTAATAAATATTTATTGTTCAGATTATTATATTTGTGCCTCTTTTCCCCCCTCATAACTCCCCTCCACCCAGCTCCCAGACCACCCTCTGCCCTTACCTCCCCCCACATTGTCTTCATCCATAGGTGTATGACTGTTTGTCCAGTCTCTCTCTGCACCGCCCTCAACCCTTTCCCCCTGAGAATTGTCAGTCTATTCCCTTTCTGATTCTATTATATTTACCAGTTTATTCTGTTCATCAGATTTTTTATTCACTTGATTTTCAGATTCACTTGTTGATAGATATTAATTTGTTGTTCATAATTTTTATCTTTACCTTTTTCTTCTTCTTCCTCTTTTTAAAAAGCTCCTTTCAGTATTTCATATAATACTGGTTTGGTATTGATGAACTCCTTTAGCTTTTTCTTATCTCTGAAGATAAGAAATTCTGAATGATAGCTTTGCTGGGTAGAGTAATCTTGGTTGTAGGTTCTTGCTATTCATCACTTTGAATATTTCCTGCCACTCCCATCTGGCCTGCATAGTTTCTGTTGAGAAATCAGCTAACAATCATATGGGTGTTCCCTTGTAGCTAATTAACTGTTTTTTCTCTTGTTGCTTTTAATATTTTATTTTTTTCTTTTACTCTTGGCATTTTAATTATGATGTGTCTTGGTGTGATCCTCTTTGAATTCCTTTTGTTTGGGGTTCTGTGCACTTCCTGGACTAGTAAGTCTATTTCTTTCACCAGGTGGGGGAAGTTTTCAGTTATTATTTCTTCAAATATGTTTTCAGTATCTTGCTCTCTCTCTTCTGCCACCACCATAATTCTGATGTTGGTATACTTGAAGTTGTCCCAGAGGCTCCTTACACTATCTTTATATTTCGGGATTCTTTTTTCTTTTTGCTTTTCCAACTGACTGTTTTGTATTTCAAATCTTTTACTTGATTCTTGTGTTCCTCTAGTCTGCTGTTAGGTCTCTGTATAATATTTTTTTTTTATTTCAGTCAGTGAGTGTTTAACTTCTAGTTGGTCCTTTTCATCTCTGCTTGGGTCTCACTAAATTTATTCCTCTTTTCTAGGAAATTCTTGTAAAACCTTATAACTGTGGCTTTAAACTCTGTATGTAGTCAATTGTTTTCCTCTATTTATTTTGTTTGTGATCTGTTCCTTTGTATCTGCATTTTCACTGCTTCCCTGATTTGGTAAAGTAGCTTTGTATACTAGGTGTCCTTTATGGCCCAGTATCTCTGCCTCCCCAGTTACGTGAGATGGACTCTTTTGGTGCACCCCTTTGTGGACTGTGTGTACTTTGTTGTAGTCAAGTGTACCCTGTGTAACTTTGTGTAGTCAAATCTTGATTGTTGTTGGGATCACTGGGGAGAATTGACCTCCAAGCCAATTGATTGTGAGGATCAGCTGAGCTGTATTTACAGCGGGAAAACTTCTGTGCTGGATTCAGCCTTATGATACAAGACTTCAAAAATTACAAAAGCCTCTTTGTTCAGCTTGGATGGTACAGAGTCTTGGGGCTTAGCAGATACAGCCTTGGCTTCCTGTCAGCCCTGCGCAATGCAGTAGCTCCTGGGTCTGTGTCCCTCAGGAATTGCTGCAGCCCTCTCTGTGTGCAATCATGCTCGCACACCTCCAGACTTCTATCTTTCTGGCTCCCCTGAATTTCTGTGCGCTCCCCAGACCTGTATAAGTCTGGGTCTCCAGGGTTTCACCCAAAACTGGGGTTCAATGCAGCTGGAAGTGGATTTCAGCACAGTTGGGAGATCATGTCTCCCTCCTCCTAGAAAAAGCATTTACGCACCTCCAGACCTCTGCCTTTTTGCAGCTCCCCTAAGTTTCCTTGCACTCCTCCCTTTTCACAGCAATCCAGATTACCCCCATATGAGTCTCACCCAGAAATGGGGTTCAGTGCAGTCAGGAGTTTCTGTCTCCCTCCCACTAGAAGAAACCAACCAGGCACTCTACCACCTGTCCTCTCCACATGTGTGTCTCTGTACCTCAGCTTTTTGCAGTTCTTCAGAGTCTCCGTGAGCCCCTCTCTTTCCTTCTAGTTGTAGAATTTCGACTCAGCCAGCTTTCCTGTGGTTCTGGATGATGCCCATTCTGTCTTTTAGTTGTAGTTTGGAAATAGTTGTGCGAGGCAGCAGTTGAGGGGTTTTCCTATGCCACCATGTTGGTTTCTCCCAGGCCTCTAGTTCCTAATAATTTATGGTGTGTTTTTCATTTTCATGATATTTGAGTCTTATGTTAATTCTGATGTTAGCAGTAGATTTTTCAGATGTACCTATCACTTTAAGGAATCTTTCTTCTATTGTTGATGTGTTAATAGTTTATATTATGAAGTTTTATTGAATTACATGAACTAAATTGTTCCGTTTCAATTTAAACGATCCTATGACTTCTATTATGTCCTATCTATACCTAAGCATAAAAATAAAGGGGATTTTTTTCTAGACTAAATGACTCTTAAATAACATAAATGCCAAATACAATATGCAAAATTCACTTGGATTCAGATTTGTAAAAGATATAAAGATAAAACATTTTGAGACTAGTGAGAAAATTTGAAAATAGAGTAGATATTAACTTATAATAGAAATTACAAGTTTTATACATTACTAAAATGCACTACAATTATTTAAGGTATTCAAAATACATGTGTGAATTATCTAGAAGTGAAATGTTTTGTAACTAATTTTTTTCCAAACTATTTCTGCATTTTAAAGAATAAGAAAAAGGAAAAATAACTGGGAAAAATGCTTTAAAGTTGTTACCTTTACATGGTTCCATTTCTTTTCCTTGGGATATGTGTAATTTTTTGGAATATGTTTAAAACACTAGAATGGCTAGCATGAGTAGTATTTTCTTATAACTATATTGCCAGCATTTTGACATACAGATATGCACATAAATACAATCTCTATTTCCTCCAATTATATCTTGAATATATTTCAGGATTCAGTCAAAAGACATTATGCCTGCATAATAACTAATCACAAATTTTAAAGTATAAAAATGTCACCAAAATAGAATTTACATGTGTGTGTTGGAGAATCACTCATTTTACTTCCTTAGAGATCTTTATATTAAATGATATGTAATAATTAAATATATAAATATACACCTGTTTTTTATTGTTTTTAATTACTTTCTTGTTTATCAATTCTTAACTTTTTTCCCTACTGCTGGAAACCAAACATTGTCTCTCTAAGAACAGGAGACTAGAAGGCTGGTCAAACTTAATTGCTCTGAAAGGTCAGAGCTAATCACTCACTGTTTAGTTGAAACATTGTTAGCTAAAACAGCCTCTACCTGTTTGTTTCATGTTAATTTCTGTTACTGTAATTTCCTGCCTAAAGGCTAGGAGTGTGTCCCACAGCCTTAATAAAAGGGAGAAAAATGCCAGAGCAAATGGCAGTCCTTTCCACTAGAGGAAGGCTCCCGCCTGGCCCCCCAATATTGCCAAATTAATATTTTCTAGTCTCTCTTTTCATTTGCGTGAGGCCTTCTTCAGAAACTGAACCCTGAACCGGGAACCCTGAACCACGCGGGATGTGGAAAGGGACTCCCACACCCTACGAGTTTGCTTTTGAGAGTATTGCTTGCTTATGAACATCTTTGTACATTTCTAATATTGCACTTGGGAAGTTATTTCCCTTGAGTTGATAATTTTCAACTACATTGCTAGAGAAAAGAAAATGTGTAAGTTCATAATTATGAAATCATGCTCAAATGTAGCATCAAACTTTAACAAAGTAAATATATCATTTTCACTCCCACTATAATGGATCCAGTGGATTTATATTCTTCTCAACATTTAGTTATTATCAAATTTATTTTTATTTTTCACTGTGGTATTCTTTTCCAAATAAAGTAGATATACAATATAATCTCATTATGGCTATGATTTTTTTAACACTATGAGGTTGAAAATCTCTTTATAAATTATTGGCCATATTTATATATTTTTTTTCTTTCTTTTGTTTTGTTTCGTTGTTGAGATATCTATTTATGCCACTTACTTTTCTTGGACTCCTTATACTTCTGTTAATGATTTTTGCAATTTCTTAATATAGCTTTAATACTAATTTATTTTGATTACATGTTTTGAAATGTATTATTCAGGATCACAATAAGTATATATGAATAAGTATTATGTTAAAGCATTGTTCAAATACTGAATTTTGCATTCAGCAGCTGTGTAAATTTAGCAAAGTACTTAATACCATGAATTTTAATTCTCTTCTTATAATAAGTATTTAATTTATATTTATAAATACCTACTTATCAGTTTTTATATCACTATTTAATTTAGTGATAAACTAATATTTTACAAAAGATGAAAAGCATTATTATTTGTCTTATAAATAGTCAATAACAGATAGGACTATAGATGCATACATGTATACTAGTACATATGCTATATATCAAATGTTAAAAACATAGATCAATATTTTAAGCGTAAGAGAAATCTGATACTTACAGTGCTTTTATCATTCTACCACTCAAAATTATATAGCAAATAATTTGTTTCTGAGATAGAAACCAAATAATATTTCTTAAAAAAGAATGCATATTTAAAATTTTAACCACAAAAAAGTTCTACATATATATGTACTTTATGTATTTCTTTAAGTAGAAATTTAGGAGTCTGACACACTATTCTAGATTTATCACAGTTTAGATAAGGAAAATCATTTATTTTCTCTTCTGTTTGTAGAATGATTCTGTTCAACATACCTATGCCCGGATGTAAAGGTGCCTATATTAGTTCCTTTGCCCAGTTGTGTCTAATACTACTTAACTGACCAAAGTTCATATAAAATTATATTTTCTTGATCTCCTTTATTTTTTCATTTTATTTGGGCAATTTGTGAAAGCATAAATAATCTTATACTTTATTATTTTAGAGGTTAGTAATTATATATTTTGTCTAGTAAAATATAAGACCATTTTTGAGTTTTATTTGAAATAATGATATCTCAATATAACCCGGGAAATAGAAAATAAAATGTAATGTTATGCATTACATTTTAAGTTCAATTTTCATAGTTATTCTTTAATTAATGTGACATACTACTCACTGAATGATGGCATATTAATTTCAGGTTTTAGTTTTGGAATTCTGCCCAAGTGGTTCAGTTGCATTATACAAAACTAGCTAGAAATTAATTGATAAATATAAAACTAGACCTAATCCCACCAAATATATAATTTTGTTTGGTGCATACTTTATTTTAGCTATGTCAATGTTTTCTTTAACAGTTGGAGAGCTATCTTATTGTTTAGGTTTAAATTATTTGACATAAAGTGTTTTGTATGTTAGTGTCATTGCTCACAATAACTTGATAACCCAGAGAAGTTCTACTAGATTTCTGGAAAACTCATGAAATTAAAACATGCATGGTTGACATCTCTGCATGAAATGACCATAGAATGAGGAAAGTGAAATTTAGATGTAAGGAAAGGTAACTATTAACAAATATCACTTCATGCTAAAAAAAACAAGACAAAAACAACAACAACAAAAAACTTTAAGAATAAGGTTTTTTTCCCCCTCAATGACCCATAGAAGAAAGCCAAATTAAAGTGGAGAACATAGTATGTTTTACATGTACAGACTTTCTCTCCTTAGACTATATCACCAATCAGTTTCTGAAGAATCCTACTCCAGTTATCAGAACTGTGTAACAAATTATTCAATAAGTTAGTGGCTTAACACATTTATTTTGCTTATTAGAGCATTACAAAAGGTGGTTTGGAGAATGGGGCTTAAACCACCTGAAGGCACGGTGAGAACATGTGAGAAGACCTCGGGGATAAAACACCTGGATTTTCCCAAGCAACTCTTTCATTTCATCTCTTTGTAGTCTCTTCATGTGCTCTCTTCAGTATACTAGTAGTAATTTCAATGAAATCAGATTTCTTATATGCCACCTCAGGGCTTCTCAAACACATCCAAGACAGACAGACAAATGTCTCAGAAGTACATAGCCTCACTTTCATTATTATCTAGAGTGTCCCCAAAATGTGTACACACTTTAACAACTGATAGCTCAGTTTTTGAAAATGAAATGTATTTTAATAAAAACGGTCTTTATAATTCAAAAAGTATGTGTATGTATATTTTTGAGACACTATATATTGGTCAAGGCAGTTATGAATTCTACTAATTTCAAGGAAGTCAATATGAAATTATAAGAACAGGTGGGTAGGAGAATATATGTTCATATTATATATGTATTAGTGTACTATAAATATATGCATGTAGGTATATGTATATGTGTGTATGTGAGTGTTGGAAAAGACTATCTGCCTCAGTCTCCTAAGTGGAAAAGATCATTATGCTGAAAGACAAAATCATGCATTATAGACTTGTATACCTGAAGTCTATATAATCTTATTAATACAAAATAGGTTGAATACAATCTTGCCTGAAGTAGCCTAATTACTTTTTCTAGTTGTTCTTAAAGTAAAATATTTAGGTATCAATTCATAAATTTCAGGCAGTTGAAAAATATTTATCTTAAAAATGCGTTTCTCTATAGTAAGATGAGAATTTGTTAATTTGAGATTAATTTACTAATTTACTTATTTATTAATTTAAGATTAGGTGGACACATTAGGCCCTTGGTCTCCTCATGTAAGACAAATTTCTTAGACAAGGACATTCAATATTTTAAGAAAGGAGGAACTGTGTGACAACATAATTCAGTTGACAAGAGAACCTGAATGGGTTTATCAGATTAATAATTAAAACTACTTGCTCTTCTAGAAAATACTGTATTTAGAATAAGTAGAAAATATACATGTATTTGTAATTTCAGTCCAAATTAACACTATATATTTTGTACTTAAAAATAGCCTTAGACTATTACCAAATCTGTTCCTCATGGTTTTTTTGTTTTTGTTTTTGTTTTGTTTTTGTTTTTGTTTTTTGTTGTTGTTTTTTTTACCAATTCTGCTGTAGTAACAAAAATCCCCAAATCTGTCCAAGTGCTTATCAGTAGATGAGTAGATAAAAAGGCTGTGGTACATTAATAAAATAGAATAATGCTAATCAGTAAAAAAAAAAACACAAAACAAAACAAGAAAGTGTTACTTTTGTGACCTGCAGAGCATGATTCTAAATGAAATAAACCAGAGAAGATGAGTACCATATGATTTCCCTCATATGTGGACTCCAATGAACAAAATAAACCAGCCAAAACAATAGAAACATACTCATATACAGAGAACAGACTGACAGCTGTGAAAAGGGAGGGAGTTTGGGGGGATAGGTGGAATAAGTGAAAGAATTCAGCAAAAACTCATAGATAACAGTATGGAGATTATAAGAAGAAAAAAGGGTGGGGGGAGGTATAAAAGGGTAATTGGTGGTGGAAGGAGACTTAGACTTAAGGTGGTGAACACACTATACAATTCACAGATGATGTATTATAGAATTGTATACCGGAAATCTATATAATTGTATTAGCCTGTGCCCCCCCCCCAACAAATTCAATTAAAAAATCCCAAAATGTCAATGACTTGTTTATTCTTCAGGTTCAAAAACATTATTCATCTCATTCATGGACTATGAGTCAGCTGTACCTCTCCTCTATGTATAATTGCACTACAGTGTCAGGCTGAAGGAAGAGTCATTATCTGGGACCTTCTGTTCTTATGGTAGAGGACAGAGTGCCAAGTGCAAAGTTGACTCATACAATCATATTAAGTGCTTATATTTATATACAGCATAATTTAGGCTTGCCCATTTTCCATTGACCAAAACAAGTCAAATGTCAAGCCCAATAATAAGGTGAGGAGACATGTCTAAAATGTGTGATTATCGTACTGAGAAATATATTTTTTTTAAATACTATGTTCAAAAATAAAATGCCAATGGAACAGATTAGTGTTCAGTGGGAACCAACCTTGCCAACACCTTGATTTCAGATTTCTAGCCTCCAGAAATGTGAAATAATACATTTATGCATTTTAAGCCCAATATATATATATATATACACAAAAAATAAATAATAATACATACAAAAATAAATAAATAAATAATAAATGAAGTGAATACATAAATAAATGCCAAATATGGCTGTCATAATCTATTAAAGTATTTCTTATTTTTACAGTAGACAGAGACGTGACAGCTAATCATTTGGCAAAAAAAAAAAAATCTCAATGCATATAAACCTGAGTTTGCATTTTTATTTTCTAGATCCCACTCTTTATCCATTAATGCTCCAAATTTCATATTGGATATTTTATGAGGCTGTGAATTTGATTAATATTATAATTTGAAAGCCTACCAAATCAACTTTTCATTCTTTGGTTACTGTGGTGATCTTGCTTCATTTATAGAGATTACTTAATATAAGAGAAAGTTTGTGCCATGGGATAACATTTTGATTTTAACAAAGTTGTCATTCTCTTTTCTGTTTGGGCAATGTTATTAGTAATAACCACCCCATCACACAGACACAAGTTATTCTTACATTCATTATTTTTCAGCTGCAGCCACAAGTTCTTAATAAACTTTCTCTTTGTTGATTATTTCATTTTAGGTCAAAATAAGTAATACTTTAATAAATTATACTAGTAATTTTTTAAATCTCTAGGATTCCAGTGACTAATTTCTGAGTTTATTAGCATGATTTTTTACTACCTTTGAGTTTCAACTCATCAATCTAACTTTTTCCCAAGTCACTACAGCCTTTCCTAGTACAAATTTATTTATAAACCAGAGTTGGTAGTTTCAAGCATCAAGAATTCCCATCAAATAATTATCACAAGTAGTAATTCATTGAAAGGCTATTGATAGAAAAAAAAAACAGCATGAGATTTGAAAAACAAGCACAAATAAGCAACAATTCAGCATAAAAACCAGTCTGATGAATACATCAATGGTTCCAGTAGTTAACAATGTGCATTTCAAATTTTACCATTGAGTATAACAGCCCTGGTTTCTGCCAGCAACTGTTATACTGCAATAATTTCTGCACCTAGAGACTCAAAATTATATCTGTGGTATCTTCTACAATCCTTAGCTAGAATGGTTTCTTCTTGAACCTTAATTCTTTGTTGCTAACTTTTTATTCACTTTTGAGGCATATAGATCTAATTTTAAATATTAGTGTCTTAGTTACAAGAAAGCGATCTCACTTTCCTACAATAGAGAGTTATCCCTACCAATACTCAAGATGTGAAAAATTATGAAAATAAGAAGATTCATATGCAGGGCAACAAAATAAATGACATTTATTCAGTATATATTGAGTGGCCAGATTATTATGATATCGAAATGCATAATAATCTGACCTCTCATTATATATATAGATAGTGGCCTGGTGCATGAATTCATGCCTGGCCAGGGCGTGGGTACATGGTGGTTGGCCAGCCTGCCTGTTGATCAAACTTCTAGTCAAGGGGATAATTTGCCTGTTAGCCTTTTATTATATAGGATATACACTGAGTGGCCAGATTATTATGCATTCAGAGATCATAGTAATCTAGCTACTCAGTGTATATACTAATACACTTATTGATTTGTATTCATAGAAAAGTGATTTGAAGTAGATAGCCCATGTAATAATGGAACAGGTTTTGATACCTATGTATTTTATTTTATAGGTCAGACAAAATTATGGTCTGTTTTTACAAATAAACTAGAGGCCCAATACATGAAATTCATGCAAGAGTTGTCCTTCCTTCCCCTGGCTTCCAGCACTAGCTTCCCTCTGGTATCTCAGACCCAGACTTCCCTCTCAGCTCTGGTTTTGTCCATAAGGTTGTCCAGAAAGATGTCCACTCTAATTATCATATTAAGCTCTTATTATTATAGGTGCTTTTTTAAATACAGTCACACTCATTATTTAGATATTATCTATGGCTACTATTGTAGCAGTGTTAAGTAGTAAGATAGGCCATATGGTGCACAAATTATAAAGTATTACTACCTTCTATTTACAGAAAAAAGTTTACCAACCTCTGCTATAAATTATTGATATTTTCTGAAATGTTAGGAGCAAAACAGTAAATATTGTGGTAATTTGATTATCATTTTAATTTTCTTCATTTTTTTAAGTTTTGTGTAATGAAAAATGAACCTAAATTTCTCTTAGAGAAGAGTTTCATTCAAAATCCTATATAATAAAAGGCTAATATCCAAATAGACTGAATGAAGGAACAACTGAACAACCATACACTATCACATGCAATGACCATCAGGGGGAATGTATGGAACATGATGGGTATTGGCCACGGGGGGATGGTGGAGCAGGTGAGTGGGAGTGCTAGACCAAGGGGGGGGTATTGGTTGCTGTCATCAGGGACAGCCCCTGGTGGCTACTGAAAATTCTTTATTCCACAGCCACAGTCCCATCCAGTGCTCACACTCGCTGCTATTGCCCAGTTCCAGCCCCAATCTTTTGGTGCTATCAGTGGCAGCTGCTGGCCCCAATTTTCCTTCTGGACTTCTCTACCTCCCTCTGCTCCTGAGGAAAGATCGGGGCCGACAGCCAGCTCTCACATCCACTGCCAGTGTCAGCCTTGCTTGCATCTGCAGCTGGTGCCTGAACTGCCGCTTCTACCCACTGCTGGTGTCCTGCTCCGGTCCCGATTGCTCAGCACCAACAGTGGGTGTGAATAGTGGCTACCTGCCTGATTGCCTCTGAGGGCTTCTCCACTTCCCCTGCTCTTGAGAGGCGATCAGGGCAGCAGCTGTTGCTTACACCACTGACAGCACTGGCCCCAATCTCTTCACACTTTCAGTGGGTGCGAACAGGACCAGCACAATTAGTGTGTGGGAGTGGCAGCAGCAGGAGCAGGGCTGCCAGCAGACAGGGAACTGGGGCTGCTGTGGGAGGGGCGGGAAGGGGCACAGAGGATGGGCCAAGACTTGCCCCTGTGCCTATTGCAGCCTTGCAGACCACAATTCCTTTCCAGGTGCGTAAATTTGTACATTGGGCCCCTAGTTGACAAATAAAAAGAAAATAGACCATTGAGGAAAAGTAAATATAACATTGCTAATGAAATTTCTACCTAGATGTCAGAGAATAAACAAATATCACACTGGTTAAATTAATACTAAAATAAGCATGCAGAAATGAGTTTTATAGAAAATAAAATTTGTCTTTAAAAGGCATTGATAGCTTTGGCTCTCAATAACTTGAGGTGATAAAACATCTAATTAAAGAGGCCTATTGTAGGCTGTACAATATATTTTCCTTTTCTTTAAGTAGAATCTTACATTTCTAAGGGCTTATTTATTTAATTAACCCTTTAATTTTTCTCAGGTTATCTTTCTTTTGTACCTTAATTTGGTACATTTTTCTACTTTTCTGAAACTACTAGTTTGAGACGAACATAATTCCCTATTTCCTAGCATGCTAATTTTGCTTTACAAAAGAAAATGCAACCCAAACAAACTGTCTCTGTCATTAAGCAACAGCATTTTCTCTTGAGCAGAGAACTGCAAAGTGCTATAGAAAACAGCAGAAGCTATAAATTTAGAAAATTTGCAGTTTTCAAGCAGTTTCCATAATAACTAGCTAGAATGTTTCCTTTATTTCTTGGCTAACCACCAGCCTTTGCATAGAGATTAGATCTTTTTATTGATCAATTTGCTGGAATGAATCAGATAAGTTTTGTTTCCCTCTCAGTCTTTTTCTCTCAAGAGGGGTTTTGAATATTATGGTTTGTCAGTTGTTAGTTAGCATATGATATATTAATCCAAAAAAAATTTTTGAGGATAATGTCTAATAAAAACTAAGGAATATTTTGAAAAAGCATCTATAGACCCATAGCTGCATACAATCAAACCTCTGCAGTGTCAGTTTTGAAAGTTTTGGCTAAAATTGAACTATAATCTCAATGATCTGTTGTCTCATTTTAGGGAAGAGCCATGCATAACTGCTCATTCTAGCTAAAATAAAATGTTAAAGAGTCATGTTTGACAAGGGTTATTTAATGACATTTCCAATTATTACAAGAAACTATTTTCATTGTCATTCCTCTCTCCTTTAGTATATCAATTTAAATCCATCACTGCTAACATAAATATTCAAATAAGTAATTTATTTTTTTAAAGAGGAAGAAAAACCAAAAGTGTTATTTGCAGACCGAGCAAGTTATAATTAAACTTCTCATGAAACTAACATAGATCTTAGTGCTTCTGAAATTAAGAGTTCTGGAATAAAATTTTGTTTTACATATTAATTAAGTCAAATTTTAGAAATAAGTTATAGGGAATGAAACAATTTGTATGTAACTTAATAACAATAAGTAACATGTTACATGTTTTTTCCTAGATCCCATGCACTATGCTAAGTTCTTTATAAGCATTTATATAATTGTTTTAGAAACACTAAGTGGTATTTCTTTATTTTATAGATTAACTAGAAACCAGCTCTCCAACATCCCCTAAGGGGTTCTGGATTGTGAGAGGGTGCAGACCAAGTTGAGGGACCCCACCGGTGCTTGATAGGAGCTGAGGAAGGATGTGGGAGGTTTGTCAGCTAGAGACGGACCAAGGGAGGATTCCAAGGTGTGTCCAGCCATCTTTCACTCAATCCTAATCAGCCAGACTCCATAAGCAAGCTAAGCTAATGGTCAGAGCATCCGCCCCTTGGTAGTCAGTGCATGTCATAGTGACTGGTTGACCAGTCAACTATCTGCTCCCTATTGGTCAGTGCATGTCATAGTGAGTGGTTGAGTGGCATTAGCATATCATTAGCATATTACCCTTTGGTTAAATGGCCAACCAGATGACCGAACACTTAGCATAATAGAATTATATTATATAGGATAATCTCATTTTTTAAAAGGCTGAAAAATTAGCCCAGGGTCACATATCTATTATGTATCAGAACAAAAATAGGAACATAATCACCATGTTAACACTTTTTTTTGAGTCCACTTTTAACAGTACAAGGGATAAGACAAACTAATGCCCTTGTATAAAAGGAGAACCTCAATCACATCTATTTGTTACTTAGTATTTACTTTGCACATCAGTTAATCCTAGATAAATATTAATTTGCTTTGATTGTTTTAATATCTACAATGGCCTATGTGAATTAGATCTTTGGGCAGTTTCTTCAATTTTTGAGTCCACTTTTACCCTTTATTCTGCCCTCTGCATCCATTGACACAAGTGGGCTGTACTCTATAGTTTGCTTATTCCGTAAAAAATCTATCTGCTAGGTCTCACATCATGGAAAAGATTTTAGCACAAAATTCTTGTATATTTTAATATGTTTCAAGACAGTAAAAATGTAAATTGTGCATAATTTAAAGAATGATACAAGAAGATAATGAGTAAAATATGTCATGCAGTAAGAAATTAACAGTGTTACAAGCTTACCTTGCCTTTTAGTAAAACCACTGAAAATAATATACATGTTCATATGAAATCTTTCTTAACAGAGAATACTAGAGTCTTACTCACTTAGTCTATAACATTCAAGCTCAAAATTTGTCTGAATGTGCCTTTTATTTCCTTATTTAGTTACCTGTATTCTTCTCAGGGAATTCTACCTTTCATTCAGTCTCCTGTCTAAGGAAAACGAGATCTACTAGGTACTTAAATGTATTATATCTACCACGTATACCTACACCTTTAAAAAAAGAACCATCCTGGTGAGCCCCAAGAAAACTATATAGCACACTATGTGGCAAGTATTAAGTTCTCAATGAACATCAGTTTTCTTATTAAATTCTAAAAGTGAAAAATATAGTGCAATGGTGGATTGAAGTTATATGTCACACTTAAATCTGGTCTTCAGCATATTATGTTATTACCTTAGATTTTCTCACCTCCTCCCATATTGGTATGTGAGAAATGTTTTGTTAAAATAACTGACTTTCACCCTTTGAAGTAAAGTGATTTTGTTTGTTTTTTGTTTGTTTATTTATTTAAATTTTGCAAGAATCCACTTTCTTGAACTGACTGCTGTTGAATTGTTTCACTCATTTTTTAGACCTTTTTTTAACAATAATTATTTCTTCCTGATATGGGTCTTATAAATGTATTTTCAACCAATAATCTTAAAATAAATATAGATGTTATTAACATTTAAACTTAAAACTTACTCAATTACAAATAATTATTTGGATTTTTCAAAAATGAACTCAGTAAAATATATCAATTCTCATTAGGAATCTTTAAGTGAATTTTGATTTAACAGAAGAACCAAATGAAGTCTAAATATAGGAAAGAAAAAATGATTATTATTGAAGCATCCAAAACATACTTCCATTCAACTGACTAAATTATTTCTATTACTCTATTTCTAAATTTAAAAGTAATTAACCTTCTATCTAGCATCAGTACATCATATTCGTATTAAGTAATGTAAAGTGTGTTGGGTAAAATTTCAAGCTAGGACACAAAGGAAAGAAGTTAGATATATCTTTAAGATTTACTGGCAGTGTAAAGGGCATATGTGGGGCCACCTCCAAGAAAATAAACTATTGCCTGATGCACAAGTTGTAATATTATATTTAACTGTAGTTATGTAGCCTCTTATGGACATGCTGATAGAGATCTGATGAACTGAAGTTTATTCTAGAAAATAAGCAGATAGATGGATAGATGATAGATAAACCTAAAAGTATATATTTCCTCCAAGAAATGTATATATATATAATTATATATATAATAAATACTATATAATATGTTAACATAAAATATTATTCTATAAATATATTTAAATAAATGTATATTTATATATAAATAATATTAACATACACATATTTATATACAAGGTGAGGTAAAAATAAGTTTATAGTTGTGAGTATATAAAACACAAAGTTTATTCTTGTGCTATAATTTATTAATTATTGTATTATTTTCCATACAAACAAGTTTAATTCAGGGACTGTAATAATTTAGTTTTAGCGATATTTGATAGTGGAGACTAAGATCATTCTATGAAGTCTAAAGATCTCTTTAAAACCTCTCCACAAGTTGTATTTCTCATAGGAAGCCTAATTTAAATTACTTGAGATTACCAAAGATAAAAATAAATTGTTTTAGTGCCTACACATTTTCCTTTAAAAGAGGTTGTTAACATCCTGGTCAGCAACTGTGCCTAATTGTGTGTTCTGCACCACATTAGACTCAGTAGCTGTTAACTGGCAAGAGCAACAAGGGGCTCTCTTAGAACATGGCAACACTCCTCTACCACATGTTGTGCATAAGCCAGGCGTTTTCTACCCAGTCAAAGGGAAATACTTCAAAAACAATACAGTTATCTTTGAGTTGAGGCTTCTATATGCGGGGGCACAGGAGGTAATTCATGGATATTTATCTTCCTTGAAAATCCAGGATGAGCATCTTGTACTTTTTTTTTTTTAATATTTTGATCTCCCATGAACATTTAATTGTGGCTCTAACCAGAAACCATTAGAATGAAAGTTATCTAGTCACCTTTGAATTTCTCTTTTCTGTAATGGCAGAAATCATTCCAAGCTTTATAACATTTATGTTGCATATTTTACTGATGGTAAAGATGAAGTTTATTTTCTAATGTAACATTGTGACTCAAAGTGTTGCCCCCAAATGGCTATAACTACTTGTATATTTTTTTAATGTGGCACAAAAGAGTGTCTAACTTGTTATAAAATCTAGAATTATGTGAACTATGTCATGTTCACTTCTTTTTAACAGCCAGTAATCAATGAGACCCCACTAAATACACCTACATCTACATCTACATCTATGTATACATATACATATTTGTATATATGAGTAACAATGGTTTAAAATGAGGGTTTTTTCACAAGCATTTACAGTCATCTATGAATATAAAAAATGCTTTTCAAAATATCATAGGCCTACTACATATATCAGCATTCCTACTAGTTTGTAGTAAAATATAACCAAGCTGTAAGAGCAATAATATATGATAGAAAGCAAGAAGTATGTATACTTTTATAGTCTTTTGGAAACTGAAAGATTATGTCAGTGCAATTATGCCTCTATAGAATATCACACCCTTAATAAATAAGAATGGTTATTAGATGTTTGCAAACTATAATAATTGGTCGCTATTTCACCTAGGCAAATAAATTAATGGGTTAAGTAAAAAATAACAAGTAAATCATAGCTTGTAATTCAGTTTTCTGAAAATATCATCTTACCTGAATGATACTGTGCAGAACTCCATTTGTGTTTGAATATCTGGGTCAATGTCTTTTGTATAAATGCCCTAACACACTTGGCAAAAGGCAGAGATAGCAATTCCTAGTGGAAGACAAATCAAGCATTATTATATCCACTCATTTACTTATCAACAACTGTTTATTGAATGTACTGTACCTATGTACAAAATCATTGTTCAAAATGCCTAAGATCCAGCACTAGACATCATGGAGCATGTGATTGTATATTTTTTTTCTCTAAGGCTAAATGTTCAGGTGTTTATTTTATATCTCTTCATAATAACCCAGATAAGGATGTGCTGAATAATATATCCAATTAAAGTGTGACTATTGAGACTGACAAAGAGACAACTCTCAGTATAGACTCTTGACTTCTAGTTAGTGCTCTGTTTCCTTAACCATATATGTCTACTTTATAAAAATAATTTTATGGATATATCTATTTAATTGTATATTTAAAGCAATATAGTATCAATCAAAGTGCATTAGCAGGGAAGATGAAGAAGACTTGTTGAATGAACTAGTATTTTTTGTCTTCTTTTAATCACGGTGATGAGATGTCAGATGGAAGTTGCAGACATGAGACAGTGAAAACTAGAAGAAATTAACTAGAAGTTTCCCTTTCTGGTGTGCATTGTCAGATTTGTGCCATACACATGAGCAGTCACTTCAAATACAGAACCCAAAATAACAAGATTTTAAAATAAGAATTAAAGATTCTTATCAGTCCCATGTATTCATGATACCTCAGAGTCCGTTCCAGGCAAAATTGTAAAGATATAAGCCAAGGCACTCAAACCTAACTTGGTGATATCCACTAAACTTCAGTCAGGTTTATCTGAGAGCTCTTCTGAATAGACTGAAACCTTGTACTCACTTCTGTCTTTCACCTGCCCAGTCCAGGGTTAGCAAAGAGTTCTAGTAAGTCATACTCCCACCCTTGATATATGATTAGCATTATATCTGATTGTATTCCTCATCACTATCCTTGATATCAGATCACCTTGGCCTGCTTTGAACAAGAATTCTGTTCAAAGAAGGTTTAGTAAGAAAACCCTTGTCTTTGATGTCTGTTTACAGCAATTTTTCATCCACTGACACGCTTACCTTGGCTATATACTGAGTGGCCAGATTTTTATGATCTCTGAATTCATAATAATCTAGCAGCTCAGTGTATATCCTATATAATAAAAGGCTAATGTGCAAGGAGTTCGGCCAGCAGGCAGGCTAGCCAAAGACCCATGTCCCCTCCTCCTGGCTAGGCTGGCTGGCCCCCACCAATGCACAAATTCATGTACCAGGCCTCTAATCCTCTAATATATATATATATATATATATATATATATATATATATATATATATATCCTAATAAAAGAGAAACATGCAAATTAACCCCATCACTCCATCACTCCGCTACACCCACAGCCAATTAGAGTGAGTATGCAAATTAACCTAACCAAACAAAGATGGAGGTTAATTTGCATATGCAGGTGTGACACCTGCTATGAGGGGAAGGGGAAGGCAGAGGAAGCTACAGGAGCAGTACTCTCCCGGGCGGGCTGGGAGCAGGGTCTTGGACCAGGAGCGAGGACGTGCTGGCTCCCAGGCAGCCAGGGATTGAGGACTTGCTGGCTCCTGGGCTGCTGGGAGTGAATCCAAGGGAAGGAAAGCCTATTCTTTTTTCTTTAAATGTATTTTATTTGTTTTTTTTACAGAGAGGAAGGGAGAGGGATAGAGAGTTAGAAACATTGATGATAGAGAGACATAGATCAGCTGCCTCCTGCATGCCCCTCACTGAGGATGTGTCTGCAACCAAGGTACATGCCCTTGACTGGAAACAAACATGGGACCTTTCAGTCCACAGGCTGATGCTTTATCCACTGAGCCAAAACAGTTTTGGCAG
>PVJN01013856.1:0-47923 GCA_004026805.1 Lasiurus borealis | reverse complement strand
TTCCCCCCCCCCCCCCGCCCAGGATATTCTAGATGCAATAAATATAAATCTAGAACTTATATATTGTAGTCACCTGGAACTGAGATGTGACAGCGTGTATTGAGTGTATCCCCCTCAAAGCACAGTCCCTCTCAATCTATTTTTCTTACTTATATTTACTATACGTATTTTTCATATCTATATTATAACTATTTATGCAGAAGTTCTATGAGGAGCTTCTCATCTTTCAATTTGTTTGGTTCATTAGGCATCTGTTCAAATACATTGACATCTGTAATTTTATGCCCTTTTCCTGATAGCTAAAATATTTTCTTTTTAATCCTTACCTGAGAATATTTCTCCATTGATTTTTAGACAGAGTAGAGGAGGGGGAGAGAGAGAGACACACACATTGATGTGAGAGAGACACATCAGTTGGTTACCACCAGCATGCCCCCTGAGCTGGGGTCTAGGGATGGAGCCTGCAACCAAGGTATATGCCTTTGACCTGGAATCAAACTCAAGGAACTTCAGTCTTCCTGCCAAAGCTTCAGCAAATGAGCAAAACTGGCCAGGAAAATATTTAAGGTGTGTTTTTTTAAGTATAAAATATTTAGATATATTCATCATCTATAAATGTGTTCTCCTGATAATTTTACTATGTTAGCACATTCCCATATTTAATTGTTATATTTAAGTAAAATTTCACAGATACAGATATTCTACTCTGCCCAACAGACCATCTACTTTCCTTTTCTTTACCTCTATTCAGCAAATGGTATATATACTCCTTGTGTAAATCTTAATTTTATACTGTTTAAAAAATATATGTATAAATCTATAGCCAGGTGTATTTTTTTAGGATGGGTTTACAATTTATATGAAGACTGGCTATAATTAGATTTCTGTATGATATCATTTGATAAATTGGGTCTCAACTGCATTGAATATGAAAAAAAATATATAGTAATTTTATCCTTAATTCCTATCTAATATGTTTAGAAAGATTTGATGTTTTTGGAAAATAATGCAATTACATGTAAAAGAGGCATGAGCCCTTGAACATACTTTACCTATTCAAAGGTGGCTTCTTTCCAGGTATAAATACATATGAGAGAGGAGAATTAAGAATATAAAAAATAATTTATTGTATTAAAATATGTGGGGAGTAGGCAGAATCATTGTTTTAAAGTCAGTGTTTCTCTTGATGCTTTCATTACATTTATAGAAAATTTTCCTCAAAAATATTTATTAAAATTATCTGGAGAAAAAGAGAACAAATAAATACTTCCTTAGAGTACCTATTGAAAACATTTATTCAAAATTGTCTGAGAAAGGGAGAGAATATGTTTTTAAATAACTACCCACTACCACATATATATGTATGTGAAGCATACCAACCCAGGTCACAATGCCCTCTTTGCTGGGTTAAATCATAACAGAAATTGTTCAAGAAAGAATGAAAGACTCAATGTTTATAACATCCTGGTTGATCACTAAGGATACTTTCCCTTGTTTAGAGTTGGAAAATATTCTCATGGAAGTACAGAATGGTATGATCTGGGTTTGGTGAGTGATGCATCTTTGTTTTGTAAGTGACTTAAAGGCTATTAAGAAGTCATAAAATTTCTCAAACAGGTGAAATTTAGAACACAATCCATATGAGAGTTGAAGACATAGACAATGAATGCTTAAAACAAATTATTTTGTTTACGTGTTTTTTATTACTATTTGTTGGAAAGTCTAGTTATATACACCCAGTGTACTGTATATTTCTATATCCTGGTTTAAAGAATTTGATTAAAGGTTCCTGTCACTTTATAGGGCATTAATCTGTAGCATTGTGGTTCTTTTCCTTATAAGAATTGCTGAACATCCCACGCACAGGTACATAAATACTGAATGATGGAGTGATTCAAAATTGGATTTTGCTGGGGAGCTGAGAGAAATACAAAGGTGCAGTTGTTGACATAGAAAAAATGGATTGAAATAACATACCATGAAATTGATGAGGCTATAGTGGAGGCAGGAAAGTTCTGAAAGATTGAGAGAACATGCAAGGAATAAAAAACTTGGGGTCCCTGTGTGGTGAAAGAAGAGATCTTCTGTAGTGACTATAAGGAAGCCTCAAAGGAGCATAGCAGATAATTGTTTTTATGTTGTTTTTTGGAAAATGGCATTGTTTTGTTTTGTTTTTAATTTAACTTTCCAGAAATGGGACAATGTAGGATTCGCAAAAGTGCTTTGATGTGGCTTTGAGATTGGGTGACTAAAGAGGAATGGAGGAAGTAACACAGAGAGAAAATGAGACATTTAAGAAGCTAAATTAAAATGTAGCCCATTGGACCATCTCTGAATGAATAGTACAACTGTAGCAGAGAGGAAACCAGGAGCCAGAACTGAAATTTTATCTCTGAGAGAGAAGCAGTGACCAGAAGGTCAGTAGTGACAGGACAAGGTGGAGTTCTGTCTGGTCTCAGTGTCAAAGGAAGAAGATTTTAACATGAATGTGGGAAAAGCCAGAAAGAAACATTCAGGAGAATAGGATGCTGACCATCTCTCTGAAGCATGAGCCATGCAGTGTAAAAAGTGTCCACTCTGGGGAGCTCTATAAAAATCAGTGGCCCCAGGAAGGGACCAGCGTCCAGTTAGGGCAAGAAGGTAGCAGGGATTCTTAATAAAGAGGTCAAGGTAAAAAAAAACTTTTTCTTTTTAACATTTTTTTAAATATATGACTCCTACAGCCAAAAGGATGTTTTAGGAAATGTGGTAAAAAGTTCAGAAGAAGCCAAGGCTGGTTTGGCTCAGTGGATAGAGCATCGGCCTGTGGACTGAAGGGTCTCAGGTTCGATTCCAGTCAAGGGCATGTACCTTGGTTGCGGGCGCATCCCCACTGTGGGGCATGCAGGAGGCAGCTGATCGATGTCTCTCTCTCATCGATGTTTCTAACTCTCTCTCTCTCTCTCCCTTCCTATCTGTAAAAAATCAATAAAATATATTAAAAAAAAGTATAGAAGAAATGAG
This sequence comes from Lasiurus borealis, assembly GCA_004026805.1. Lineage (NCBI taxonomy): Eukaryota > Metazoa > Chordata > Mammalia > Chiroptera > Vespertilionidae > Lasiurus > Lasiurus borealis. The sequence continues at coordinate 44,920 of PVJN01013856.1, read as the reverse complement.
AATTGGGAGAAGGAGAGAAGGAAGTACAGATTAGCTTGAGGACAAACAATCAGGAAAAGACAAATGACTGGGGAAGTTTATATTTTGTTTTTGTTTTTTGATTTAATTTCATTTTTATTGATTTTATTTTAGCCAGTAAGGAAGCAAGGGAGGGAGGGGGAAAGAGAGATAAGAGAAATGTCAGTTGGTTGCTTCCTGTACATGCCCTGGCTGGGGATTGAACCTGCCCTGAGTAGGAATTGAATGGAAACTACAGGTTAATGCTCCAGCCAATGAGCCACACCAGCCAGTGCGAAAGTGTCTGTTTTGGACCATGATCAAGACCTGCTGGGTTTAGTAACTGGACAAATGGCTAATAACAGTTACCTCAGAAATACATCCGTAGAGTGTGGTGGCGGTCTTATTTCTAGGTTCTCAGGGCACAGAATGTGAGGTTAGTCAGGCTGCTGGCTGTGCTGTGATCTGGGGAATACTTTCTGGGATCCCGGGGGTTTTGATGTATCCGTAGCAGAATTACAAAAGCCTGGTAATCAGCTTCCTAGTGTAGACACTGAGGTGGGACAAGCCGGATCCAGAAGGCTCTGCTTCTCCTTTGTTGGTGAAGAAATATGGTTGCCAGTGAATGCAGTGAGTCTCTAGATAGGCTCCCAGTGTCTCTAGAGAAGCAGCAAAGGCTTATCTGCCACCTGAGGTGCTCCTCCTCTTCACGAGGAGGTCTTATAAAGGCCAGCCGCCTTTAAAGAGTGATTGTTCTCAAATGGTTGTCCCCAGAACTAAAAGAACTGACATTCACTCAAATTACTTAAAAATACTTGACAGAAGGTATATATATAAGCTAAGAAGATATTCTTTATGAGTAAGAAAAAATAAAAAGGAAAAATACATAAACTTTGGTTTTCCCCTCTCACTTTAAAATTTATACATATACTTTATACTAATTATTTGGGGCTTGGTGGCCATAGAATGAGACAAAACGGGAAACATTTGCCTGTATTACCCTCCTCATTGATGTTAAGACCTCATTACTTACCTATAAACTGAGCATATATACTAATAGTCACATATCTCTAAGGCTTACTCTAGCTCCAAAATGAATGATATTCTTAGGGAAGAAAATCAAACACAGCACCATTAGTGTAAATCTTTATTTGGAAAAAGACAGGCAGAAGAAAGTTTCAAAGTAGCTCAGGGTCTAACTTGAAGAAACATGGCTGACTACTTTTTAGGGCTTCAACAGGAGAAAGCCAGGTGAAGGAAGGCTGGTTGGTCAGGGATGGAAGGAATTGTGTTTGCTGAATAGCAGCTCTTTGAGTTTTGTTTTGTTTCATTTTGAAACAATTTTATTTTTATTTTTATTAGGGTATTACGTATGTGTCCTTATCTACCCCTTTGTGTCCCCCCTCTCTCCCGTTCATCTCCTCACCCCCTGGTGTCTGTGTGCTCTTTGAGTTTTATCAAAGACATGTGAGAGGGAGAGTTCCAGGTTAAGGTCACGTTCTGGAGAGAGGAGTGGGGAAAAGGAACAGCCACAGGGGACAAGGTCCTGCAAGGACCACAGTGGATGGATATTTCTTAGTTCTCAGAGCCTTTCATTCTCTTCTCCTCACATTTTATCCAAGACTAAATTTAAGAAGAAATAAACTAGCTTATCTCCTCAGATATAAACCAAAACCAATGGGACATGCTGGGTCTGAGGCCCATTTGAAATTCAGATTATTAATTGGTAAATGTGAGTTTCAAGCAAGAAGAGACATTCAAATTTGTAAATCTTCCTCAGGGGGCTTATATTTGTGGAGTGTCTCCTAACTCCAAGAAGAGATTTAAAAATTATGGAAAGATATAAAAAGGTATGGTGATAAACAATTTGTTGTTTACCATGAAGTATCCTAAGTTTATCAAATGCTTTGTGGTATTTTTAAATGTACTTTAATAACACTTTTGAATGAAATGCATGTAACAACAGATAGCAAGTTGTGAGAGACTCAAATGGAATCTATAATCTTCTGTAAAGGTCTTATTCTTTTTAGGAAGAAGGGGAAAATGTTATAAAAGATTGAGTAGGCCTCAGGGAACTTTCACTTGCATGTCCAATACTCACTGACCTTGGCTGTTTTATGAGGGGTCACATTTTATTTTTGTACAGACAAACTGTTAAACAATAGCTGCAATGCATTGGAAGAAAAAGCATTTTTCTGCATTTATCGTGTTCCTTCTACCCCCTGCTCAGTGATGTGTTCATTTCCTTTTTCAGCTTAGAGCAAGACAAAAGTTCAATGAGAAAATACAGTCCATACTTCTTACCATGAGTCAGAGATTTCATACAACAAAATTTTCCTAGCTGGAAACCTTAATTTATTCTTCAACCTACAAGAAAAAAGGCTTTACAACACTTTAACACATCATTTACAGATTTTTTTTTATTTATTTAACTGCTTGTAGTGAAAATACAAATAATCCTGAATAGTGAGTACTCTGTGTTTTATTAATACTAAAACATTCCACAGTGGAGTTTTCCTTTGTTCAGTGGGTCACTTTTATTGTCATTATTCCTACCCTTTTTAACCGTGTATATAGTGACTTTTTTTTTTTTTCACTTGTGTCTTTGGTTCCAAAGTTTATTGTAATAGAGAGATGTACAAACAAATGGTGTTCTCAAGTAACCAGTGTGATTTTCACTTGGGATAATGCAAATTCAATAACCCTCTAAAAGCATTTCTTAGGAACTGAAGGATAAAAGTAAAGGGATCCAATCACATTAAATGTGCGTAGTAGTCTCTGAAATCATCAAATCTTAATGAAGGAAGGGATAGCTAAAGTGTTTATACTCTATTAAAATTTTGGTGGGAGAAAGTTTATCTCCATTTTATTTGCAAAGACCACAGTTAGTGATGCCAGGAAGCTTAAGAATAATTGTATATTTCTAAAGGCAAAAATGTAGCTTTTGATATGCTGCCAATTGAATTCTATGTTAATCCTATGATAAGTCATAGAGTCAGAATAACCCTGACCTCAATTTATTTCCCTTGTGCATTTCTGTAATGACTTTTCAGTCCTTGGCATTCCTTCAATTTTCAGTTATATGGTGACAATAGTTTGTTTTTGCAAAGTATTTTTATAAGAAGATTTACATATATATCTTCATAACATTGTATAAACCAACCCTTACTGAAATTTAAAATGGTACTAAGATTGATAAAAGACTGAGTTATTGTGTGCTTCTGCTCATTACTCACCTGTATTTTCCTGACCTTTTGAACAGTTATAGTGGAGTTTGCCAATCCTGTTACTATGTTGATTGTATGAAATGTGATTTCCCTCCAAAACAAGGATAAAACTTTAAATTTATTTAACACATGCTTCTTTAAAAATATATGATTTGCACTACCATAATTTTTATTTCTGTGCCTTCACTAATATCCTGTGAACAGTTTTACTTAGCACACACCCATTCCTTCTGTCCCTCTGGCTGGCATAAAGAGTGACAGAGATAGAGAAACATGAGGGATTAGATGAGTGTTGATTTATTTCTCAATCTCACAATGACAGGACTGTTGACTTCTCTTGCTTACATTGGCATTTGCAGCATTGCATTTAACTGTTATATCTTACTCACTTGTCAGTTTAACATAATAAACATTTACTGAACATATACTAAATGACAGGGTGCTGTGCCTAAGAAATAGCAAGTTCAGGAGTTCATGCTTTATCTCACAACCCTACTTCTGGGTACATATCCAAAGGAAATGGAAATAGGATCTCAAAGCAATATATATACTTTCACGTCTATTATTAACAAACCTAAGAGTCCATCTTTGAATGAATGGATAAAGAGGAATATGAGGTATATCTCTACTATATCTATCATCTATATGGCTATCTACCCAGCTATCTAGCTATATAATCTATCCAAGGAAAATAAATTCAGTTGTGACAACATGAATGGACTCCAGTGGCATTATGCTAAGTGATATAAGTCAGACAAAGACACACACTATATGATATCTCTTATCTATGGAATCTAAAATGCCAAATTCATAGAAACAGAGAATAAAGAGATAGTTACCAGGGACTAAGGTTGAAGAAAATGTGTGCTATTGGTCAAAAGGTATAAACTTACAGTTATAAGATGAACAAGTTATGGGGCTCTAATGTATAGCATGGTAATTATAGTTAATATACTGTATTATAAACTTAGAAGTTGCTGAGAAAATATATCTCAAATGTTCTCATTACAAAAAAAAAGAAATTAAAATTATGGGATATGAGAGCAGTCTTAACTAATACTATGGTTGTAATTATTTGGCAATATACATTTGGCTCTTGATCAACAAAGGTTTGAACTGTGTGTGTCCACTTATGTAGATATTATTTATTCAATCCATATACAGTCAAACTCCTATATTCCTAGATTTCTGCACATAGAGTCAACCAGCAGCAGTCTGAAACAGCTTTTTTGATCCACAGTTGGGAATCCAAGGGTGTGGAGGGTACCATATGCTTTATTCTATACCATTTTAAATAAGGGACTAGCACATCTATGAATATTAGTATCTGTGGGGGAGTCAAAGTTAGGTGCACATTTTTTACTGTACTGAGTACACTGTATAGCTGTAGCAACACATTGTATACCTTAAACTTACGCATGTGTTGTATCATCTATATCTCTATAAAGATGGGGGTGGTGCAGATCTAGGGGAGGAGACAAACTCAAATATAAATATTCTGATTCAGCAGATATATATATCACAACATTCTATGAAAGTTCAGTACGAAGAACTTAATTTTATCTGGAAGGTTCTGAAAAGGCTTCATAAAGAGACGGAGGTTTGAAGCGCTCCATATTCTTTACCCTGTTTGTTATGTCATGCAAACTGATTGCCATGCTGTTTTGTCCTTTCCCTGGACAATGGTATATTCCAGGGCCAAGTGCCACCCTTCATGAGTGTTTTGGAATTGGAACTCGACTCTAGGAACCATGAGTATTGCTTAAGTCTATACTTCCTCCAGAATATAAACCAGATAGGACTGAGATAGTTGAATTGCAAATAATGAAAGAAGTTTGAGATATCGATTTAGAAAAAAAAAAAAAGAATAAGAATGTACACCTACCCAGTTGGGCTCAGTGGATAGAGTGTTGGCTTGTGGACTGAGGGGTCTTGGATTCAATTCTGGCCAAGGGCACATGCCCAGGTCTCAAGCTCCATCCCCAGTAGGGGATGTGCAGGAGGCAGTCAATTAATGATTCTTTCTCATCATTGATATTTCTCTCTCTCTCTCTCCCTTCTTCTTTGAAATCACTAAAAATATATTTAAAAATGCAAAGAAAAAATGGACAGCAAAACTATTCCTCAGAACTGCCTTGCTTATTCCATAGCATGAAGAGGCCTAAAGCTTCTGCTATTTGCCATCAAAAGGCATGAACTCATTATTATATGTGTGATTTATTTTTAATAGATTAATTGGCAAAACACCATTCTAAGAGCCTATAGCTTCAGTAAAAGTATTTTAGGAAAGCATCATCAGTCAACACATGGAAGTCATATTTAGACAAAGGGTTCATTGTAGAGTGAGGTGATGAAGAAAATGGAAAGGTGGGTTGATGAAATGTGTTCTTTATTCAATAGGTAATCACTTAAATGTTTATTTAAGGCCTGTGAAGAAATAGAAGTAGTGACACAGAGGATATAGATTTTGGTTTGCCCGGCAAAGGCCAGCTTTATGCTATAATTCAAGGGGAGGTATTCTAACTAGACTGACCATCTAATTAATCCTACAAGCTGGAATACTTTGGGGTGGCCTTTTTCATTCTCAGAAATATTCCAGTTTGTAGGATCAATTAGATGGTCAGTTTAGTTAGAATACTTCTCCTCGGGAGGCTATTTATTATTTCTTTACATTTGCCTGTTGATTATTTTAAAGTTCCTGGTAGTTAGTTTTTTTTTTTTATAAAACGCCATGCAAGTTGAAATCAATATGAGCAGGCAGATTTCCGAACTTCTTGCTGTTCCTTTGGTTCCAACTCCTTTGATGCACTTACTGAAAATGCTTAATTTCAAAGCTCATGCTGGGACTCCTAGGCATGGTAATTAGTCAAACTTGGACAATAAATGGCCTCATTAGTTACTCCTTTAAGCATTTGCAATACAAATATCTGTTTGTAGAATAGATTTTTCCAGCCGCTAATAAATTTGTAGCTGATACAAGAGAGCTGTATTTTTGTTAACAATTAGCTTTTGTTGCCCGGAAATAAATACACTGAAGTGTTGGTGGCCTGAGGCTGAGAGGCAACCGCCTTCGCTATCCTATGGATTACAAAGGTAGCGCAGTCATCTCTCCCACTGTACCACTTCCCAGGATAGTGGGAGGCATTCTTTTGTTATGCAAATGCCCCCTTTAAAGATAACACGTGTGCAAAGGAAAGGAATGGAAGGTCATTTCTAAGACTGGGCAGATGGATGAAAAAATCCCACAGGGTGCTTTGCCAAGCTCCTGGCATTATCTGGATGACAGCTGATGATTAGAATCCCAAAGAATGCAATTTGTGTTATCAGAGGTGACGGTGTGACTAATCGAGGGGGTTGCTTTGTTATGGAATTGGTCCCTTTCTGTCCGCCTGTACTCAGGGTCCAAGGGCTGCAGAAAATGAACACACAGCACACCGTGCTTTCTTAGGGGAACTAAATGAGGGCTGGAGCGAGAGGGGAGAAGTCTTGCTGAGGGTGTAAAGACTCACAGCAGGCTGTAGATCGGTGCTGCTGAGATGATGCTCCCAGCACAGTTTCACAGATGCAGAGGAAATAAGAGGTAGCGGACCTGAAGACAAACTTTTGTCATTTTCGAGCGGCACTAGACCACAGCTTGGTTTTGGGAAGTATGAGAAATCCGTTGGATTGGGGCCTCATTAGGATATGCATCGCTATTTTCTGGAAAACAGCAAGCCACCAGGCATCCTGGCTAAAGATGACATCCGTGCAGACTTCTCAGTCTCTGCGCCTCAATCAGAATTTTCCCAGGTTTCATTCACATCTTTCAAAGGGGTTTGCCAAAGGCTTCCCCGAATTCTTCACACCACAGCAGCGCGGCTTGGTCTCGCCTCTATCCCTTATTGAATCTATTAGAAGACAAACACACCTCCGAGTCCTCAGACTTCTTGCTGACAACACCTGTCAGTCTGTCACTCCACTTCAGAGAGAGAGAGACTGCAGGGTGTCATTTGGCAGAATTAGAAAGAAAATGGGAAGAGATATATCTGAGACTACCATTCTCATGGAAGGAAAGATTCAGCTATTATTATTTAAAAAATAAATTCAATGAACTACTTTAGGAATTAAAGATGGGAATGATTTTTACCCTGGATGCTGATCAGTGGTGTTACAAATCATGCTGGGTTTTCAAATATAGTCAAGAGACTTAAAAAGTCTTGGATGGTTGGGGTCAATAACTGAGTATTCTAATGGGCAAACATGCTCATGGACATTTTTTTTTGTAGAGTTGGCATATCAAATATTTAATTGTGAAAGTAAGTTTTAGAAAAAGTAAGTCACCTTTAGAAAAGTTATGAGAATTTATCTTACATAGCAATTTAAAACTTACTAAATAATAGATATGACCAAAAGTCACAAATTTAAAAACAGTGTTTTTAGAAATTCCTACTATTGGTTATTAGTTTACTGGTTTATATTTTATTTAGTCAGTAAATAGTACCATCGATCATAATATAGCATATTTTAAAATATTATCTATAAATGTGAAAGATATTATTTAAACATATGTAGTTGAGTTTCTGGTCATTGTTTTCAGCCATTTTTTCTTAAAATTAAACTATCACATAATCAATAAACTTTAACATCAATACACATACACATACATATACACGGATATTTTAAGCTTTTGTGTTTAATTCTTGTTATTTTTCTCTTTTATTTTGTATATAGTTTGCTTTGCATTTTTGAAATCTATTTTAGGTAGGAGAAATTGAATAGGAAATATTGTCCACATATGACACATATTTTCCACCTATGAATCATGAAGGGGTGATCAAACACACTGGGGTTCTCCAGTTGTACCTGTGACAAAGATCTTTTTATTTGCTAGTTTTTTGTGGGTTCGGTTTTTTTGTTTGTTTGTTTTATTTGTTTTGTTCTGTCTTGTCTTTTTGGTTAGTTTTCTTGAGGCTGAAAGGTCAACCATAATATCCACAAAGAAAAAAATATAAATGAATGAAAATGAAACTAAAACAACCTGTGCAATATGGTCTTTTTTGAAATGACCTTTAGAAAGTAATTTTCATGGAATTGTCCCTGTTAGCTATAGTTTTATTATTTATTATTATTATTTTTTAAAAATATATATTTTATTGATTTTTTACAGAGAGGAAGGTGGAGAGATAGTCAGAAACATCGATGAGAGATAGACATCAATCAGCCGCCTCCTGCATGCCACCCACTAAAAACGTGCCCCAAACCAGGATACATGCCCTTGACCGGATTCGAACCTGGGACCCTTCAGTCCGCAGGCCAACGCTCTATCCACTGACCCAAACCAGCCTCGGCAATATTATTTATTATTAATATTATTCTTTATTCCAAAGTGGATGAAATATCTTTGTTAGACATGTAGATATCCTAAAAAAATTATTTCCCTAAATTTTATTATTTTCAGCATCAGAAAATAATGGCTAAATTGCACCAAATTAAGTATTTATGACTTTTTTTTTAACCCAAATGACTTAATTTTATCTAAGTTTATATATGAATTTGTTTCTGTAGTTTGTTATGCTTTTTAAAAATATATATTCTTACTGATATCAGAGAGGAAGAGAAAGGGAGAGAGGGATAGAAACATCAATGATGAGAATCATTAATCATTTGCCTCCTGCACTCCCCCTACTGGGAATCAAGCCCACAATCTGGGCATGTGCCCTGACCAGGAATTGAACCCTGACCTCCGGGTTCTCAAGTTGATGTTTACTGAGCAACCCTGGCCAGGCTCCTATGCTTTTTTAATGTTTATGTATATTTATGTAGATATCTAGCTATTTGTATCTGTAACTCCTTTTTTTAAATGTTTTTATTGATTTTCACTGAGAAAAGGAGAGAGAGAGTTAGAAACACTGATGAGAAAGAGACATTGATCAGCCGCCTTTTGCACACCCCACACTGGGGATGTGCCCACAACCAATGTATATGCCCTTGATTGAACCTGGGACTCTTACAGGCAGACGCTCTATCCACTGAGCCAAACTGGTTTCGGCTGTAACTCCTTTTAATATGTTTTTTTGTTTTTTTGTTAAGGAACTTTCTGCAAAATGATAATTAACATAATGACAATAAATAATTTTTTAAATTCATAAAAGGCATGCAATTTCTTAATGCTGCTCTATGTTATAGCTCCTTCATTAAAATGGTTCTTGATAAAACAAATGTCTTTCTTTTATTTCCGAGGAAATGTTTCTAAGTCTAAAGTTGCCTACTTGCTTTCAAAGTCCATCTTTAGTTCCATTCTTCAAAATAAAGCCATTACCATATTACCTTAATCTAAAATAACTTTCAACAAGAAATGACATAATTGAAAAAATAAACAAAATTTTCACCTCAGTAAGTTATAAATCAGCGAAGCATAAATCAGAATCACGGGGAAAAGGACCCAAGAGCTTGTCTTTAAAAATATTTCACCTGAGCCCAGCCAGTGTAGCTCAGTGGCTGAACTGAAACCTATAAACCAGAAGATCCTGGCTCAATTCCAGGTCAGGGCACATATCCAGGTTGTGAGCTCCATCTCCAGTGGGGGACGTGCAGATGACAGCAGATCAATGATTCTCTCTCATCATTGATATTTCTATCTCTTTCCCTCTTTCTTCCTCTCTGAAAACAATAGATACATTAAAAAACAAAAAACAAAAAACAAAAAGCAAAACCTTTCCCTAGTCTAAAGAATGTTGCTTTTCTATTTTTAATTTAAACCTCACATTAAAGGTGCTTTTTGAAGGTAGCTAGTTCATTTCATCTGAATAGTTTTCTCATTTGGTTTTTGATTACTCACTGTGTTCTATCCTATATAATAAAAGGCTAATATGTAAATGACTGAATGGTTGAATGACTGGTCACTATGATGCACACTGACCACCAGGGTGTAGACACTCAATGCAGGAACTGCCCTCTGGTGATCAGTGCACTCCCACAGGAGGAGTGCCGCTCAGCCAGAACCCAGGCTTACCGCTGGAGAGCACAGTGGCAGGGGTAGGAGCCTCTTCCGCCTCCATGGCAATGTTAAGGATGTCCGACTGATGGCTTAGGCCCACTAGGCCGTCAGTGGGACATCCCCCAGGGCTCCTGGACTGAGAGAGTATGCAGGCCAGGCTGAAGGAATTCCCCCTCAAATGCACGAATTTCATGCACTGGACCTCTAGTCTCAATAATAACAGGGATTTATTTTGTTTTGTTTTTTATATTCTATGACTAGTTTCCTAAAGCTTCTTTTTCTGAAAAAGAGTCATTTTGCTTATGTTCCTATAGGCACTCTTTTCTAGAGCAACATTTTTAAAAATTATTTCTCTTTTTTTAGCTTCTATCTAGAGATTACTTCTAGATTTTTCACTACTCTATATTTGTGCATATATGGCAATTGGGGTAGAGGTGGGTAGGTGCCTTAATGTGATGGAGGTGCTTCACAGTATCATTACATTAAAACCACAGTGTCTGCAGGCCCTCATTCCAGATATCTGCCAATGATCTGTATCACCGCATCTGCTCTCTGACCTTGTAAAAGGCCCTACACACATTTATCACCATTATTTGCAGAAAAATTTTATGGGGCTCTTTGTAGATGATGAGGAACATTTCCAGTAACCTCTTGTAAAATATACATCTAACAAGACCAAGGATATTGTGAAAATTTGAAGTCTACTATCTGACATACAGCCTCGGAAGTATCACAATTTTGGCCAATCATCAGATTTCACAGAAACATTTTGCCCAAGAAGTTTAGTTAACTTGTTAAAAAAACCACAAAAGTGTTCCCTACCTAAATAATTATTGTCATTGCAAAATACTACTTTTTTTCTTTAGGAGATACATTTTAGAAGTATTTTTTGATGACTAGCACCATTATGTTTAATGCTTGGTATAAAATGAACATAACATATAGGCTCTGATTATTCCCTATCATTTTAGCTATAGAATACTATAAATATCTACAGTAGACTTGAATTTTCAGTCTTCCTTCTTCAGTCAGTTTGATCATGTGATTCACTCACTGTGTAGCTGACAACCTGTCATGGGATTGATGTTAAAATAATTTAAAATAAGAGAGCTGGGAGACATTTGACATTAAACATGGAGAAAATGGTTGAAAATTTGGTAAGAAAGATGTATTCATTTTATATTTGCTGAGAAATTTTATCTTAATTTTTGGCAAATGATAAGCTAATTTCTTGTGATTCTAATAACCTTCAACATATTGTAAGTCCACCAATAAGAGTGAACTTCATAAAAAGGATTATGTCTTAATAGAAAATCTGAGGGCCAAGAAGAATATATATATATATTCTTCCAGAGCAAGAAGCAGAAAAAGTGATGAAGTGATGAGGCTTTCAGAGAAAATATATGAAGTAAAATCGATTTCATATAGAACTTTGGAGGAAGATTATACAGTTAGAAAGAAGTTAGTGACTGTATTTCAGTTCAAATAGCATCAGTAAAACAGAATTCCAATTATGAGATCTATTTTGTAAGAAAAGATTTATTTTTCCCCCCAAATTATAGACCATCTAGTGGGATTTCACATGGAGGCCATTTGACAGATGGTCAAAGGAAAACGCAGGCATCTGTCTATCATATTTATCAATTCTGACACCTAATTAAAATTCAGAGACATGATCCATACTCTCAAAAGGAAAAATTGTAAGGCATATGTATCTAATAGCTACCAGACCTAGCTTTAAAAACTCTTTTCTTCAAACTGCTACAACCTGAGAAGTATCTTTAGATTGAGAGTAACTCTTCTTGCTGCAGAAATGCATTAGATAAATTTCAGTAGAAATAGTTTAAAATATTTATTTAGAAATCTATTAAGCAGATGTTTACAAGTATCAGACAGAAGTTCTGCTCAGATACTTTCGGTAGTTTAATGGAAGGAGCCATTGTAAAGGGAATTTATTTTTAATACCTAATTTGATGTAAATCAGGTAATAACATTTACAAACCTCTGTGTACCTTGTACTTCACCAGAAATTATATAGTACTAGAGGCCTGGTGCATGACATCCATGCACTGGCAGGGGAAGGGAGGGGTCCTCATCCTGGCTTGTGGCCACTAAGCCAGCAGGTGGACATCCCTAGAGGGGTCCTTAGCGCTACTGTGGAGGCAGGAGAGGCTCCTGCCACTGCTGCTGCACTCACCAGCCATGAGCCCAGCTTCCGGCTGAGTGGCACTCTCCTGGTAGTCAGGGGAACACACTGGCCATCAGAGGGCAGCTTCTGCATTGAGCACCTGCCCCCTGGTGGTCAGTGTGCATTATAGTGACCAATCATTCTGCCCCTTTGGTCGATTTGCACATTAGCCTTTTATTATATAGGACTAGAAGGCTGGTGCTTGAAATTCATGCATGGGTGCAGGCTTGGACCTGGATGGCAATTAAAGTGCAAGTGTCTAGTGTGGAAGGGCAGGTCCCAGCTGACTTCTGGGTTCTGGGAAGCACCTGGACCCCTGGACCCCCACATACCCCCTCTGCTTGAGTCATAGCACCTGAGTCGCCATGTGGAGATGCAGTGAGCATGGCCAGATGCTGCAGGCCTGGGTGCAGCATGGGCCTCTGGGCCACCCAGTGGTGCTGCCCGAAAGGCAGCGTGCTTTCTCCTGGCTGGCACCTGTGTGAACCCACAGGGAGCCTGACCAGTCCCTGTTGTCTGGCCACTGTGGCCCGGCTCACCCAGAAGAGGCCTGAGAGCGGGGGCTTCCCCTAGTTGCGAGAGCTGCCATCCCAGGGGACTGTAGCAGGGGGAGTGAGAGTGAGCTCCACAGACACTTCACATTCCTACCGCACCTCCGTCCCCATCAACCCCACCCTCAGGTAGCTGGTGAGAGGTTTCAGCCCTCAGTCTGGGCACCACGGGAGGTTGGTCACCACCACCCACTCTCAGTTCCCCTTCCCAGTCCAGGGCCTGGCTCCCATCAGGCAATCAGGTCCTGCCAGCCTCTGGTCACCATCTGTAGGACGATGGGTTGAGGCCCAACCCGGCCCCCTCAGCACTTGGGAACTGGGTGGTGGCACCTCCCCCTTCACCCCCAACCAGCACCACTGGTTGCCATCTGCAGGGCAATAGGACCCCCCCCCCCCAATTCACCTGCCTTGGCCTGGTGCCTCCCGCTTACCTTCCCCACCATCCCACCATGATCCTGCTCTTATTGGGGCCCATTAGGGCCCATAGTACTGCCACTGCCGCCCGCTGTCAGTGGCATGTCACTGATGCCACCATGTTCCATACCACCCCCTGATGGTCAGCGCACGTCATAGCAAGTGGTATAACTGGTCTAACAACTACCCAAGGGGACAATTTGCATATTAGGCTTTTAGTATATAGGATAGGATAGCTTTGGAGAGCAAGTAGTGAAGGTGGGGAGGTGGACATCTGCTCTTGAGGCTGCAGAAAAGAGTAAAGACAATGACATCATTCTGATAGTACCAATCTTCCTAATGTAAGGTAAACTTCGAATCATTATTAGACCCCTATCATATAAAGAATAATATAATTTGCAATGAGGAAACATTATAAGAAAAAACGAAAACAAAATAAACCACAGTGTGTGTTCTTGAGAAGATTGAGGAGAGGAAGTCTTTATCAACTCAAAATTCCTCTTTGTTACATATATTTCTGACCTTTTGTCTTAGCACATGAAGTGACTTCTGCCCTTATAGGCCTGGTATCAGCCCCTTTCCAACAGGGTAGCTCTTCCTTATTCCTATGACTTCTTAGCTCAGGTGAGTCCTAGAGGATCCCACTTTTATATCCCACTCCCTCGCCTCACTCAGACTGGAGACGCCACTCAGTTTTTCTGCCTCTGGTGTCCCATGCCTTGTACTGTAAACAACCTCGAAGCAGATCTATTGCTTCTTCACATTTCTATCTTCAGCATCTAGCCCAGCTGCTAGGCCTGACCAAACAATGCCCACGAGAGGAGGCAGTGAAGTAGCAGCTGGAGGGTATTGCCCTGGCCTGTACTCTGGGAATGCAACGCCATCCATTCGTCCAGGTCAGAGAGGAGTTTACAACTATTGAGGGAATTTCAGAGTGCGTGTCAGACTCTGTACAATACACATGTCTTTCTGGTCCAGGTTTTGTTTTGCTGTTTTTCTTTAAATTCATTTCGTTTTGACAATTGGATTGAGAAGAAGAGGAGGGCAGATGAAGGGGATGGTGTCAGAAGAAGCTGCCATTTCCCTTCACAGAATTGCATCCGGAGGCAAGACAGGCATCAAGTACACCCTTTCTCTCCTTTTTCAAGTGTATGGTTGTGTTTTCATCTTTTTGTATCGGGAGTTTCAGAAGGTCAGGCATTTTTCCTGGCAGCAGTTGGGTCAGAGTGAAGAGGGATTGAAAACCAGTTAATAATAGTATGTAAAAATAGCCCTGTTGGAAATGGCATTCATTTTTTATTTCTTTACCTTATGACCCTAGGCATAACCAGACATTGAATATGTTATATTGTCAGTGGTTTTGAATAGAATTGAATTTCTACCTTGTACAACTGGCCTCAAAAATATAGTTGTGTGTGTGTGTGTGTGTGTGTGTGTGTGCATGTGTGTGTAAGTACACAGAGGAGAGAGTGAGAGTAAGAGAAGGCTTTTCCTCACTTTTTAAAATAGGGAAATATGTCTATAAAAATCAATGTTGTCTTTAGTGACTCTATCGATTTGAATGCAGTCCAAAGTGTCATATCCCCGATGCAACTGATGAATCCAAACAAAAGTGAGGGAAAATGAAAAAAGAAAAAGGAGAGCGGTTGATGGTAATAAGGAGACATCCTTTTTGTGCATCAAAATATCAAGCTGCCACCAGACTTTGTTGTGGATTTCATATCAAACAGTGCCTTGAACTGGATATGACCTCAGACTCTTGCCTCATCCACTGTGCTATGTGTACAAGTTGCATGTCTCCTGGAGAGAGAGACATGCAACAGTGCCTGTGTGTCTGCACATAAATCTTAAATGGATTTTCTTAACTTCTAAAAGACGGGTAGACCATGGATCTGATAGTTGTGAGATGATGCCCTTTATCTCCACTCTCCCCTCTCACAATGTCACTCCCCAAAAGGAGAGAAACACAAAGGTGTGGATGCATGAAGGGGAAACAAGAAAAGGGTAAGGGGCTTGTCTTTTTCAAGATGAGAATATTTCCATCTTGGAAGCCTTGCATACCACTAATATTTATGCCACTCCAGCCACAGTCTCAACTGTAACCATTGGACTAGGTGAGAGGAAACAGCCAAACCCAGTGGAAAGCCATTTTGCAATGGAACAAAGTAACGCTGAGAGACTCCGGTCCAGCTAATGCCACTAAACTGTACTCATGGGTTGAGACTCTCAGCTCTTTAGCAGGAGAACCTCATATAGCATTCCGCTTAATGAATTTGTTGGAAGAACATGGAGCAAAATCCACAATGAGTATTTCTATTCTATTGATTAACTTAAACATATGCCATGTAAGCATATCGTGTTTATTGAAATGCTACAGTGCTTTTAAACAAAGTAATATTTTCATGGTCATTACATTAAGAAAATATTTTGCTTGTGCCATAGTTGTTCCAAATTGTCTTGAGAGTATGGTTTTAGCAGATGTAAAGATTAAAAATAAAGCTACATGCCACATCCAACACAAATTAGATTCTTAATTTTAGAAAATTTGCTTTACTGTGCCAAGCTTCAGTTTTTGTGAAGATTCATTTAAAAAAACACACAGTCAAATGGTAGATATAAACTAAGTACTTAATAAAAAATAATTGATTATAAAAATTAAAGTTACCTGATAAACCTATAAACAAAAGGATAAAATTAGATACCATGTCATTACTATTTTAGAAAAGATTAATACTAGAAATAATCCTCATGAGTCTTATCCTGTACTCTAACAACTTCCAATGACAAGTGCAGAATTAGATGTAAGGCAAGACTGTTTGAAGACTCAACAAGTATTGTTATTTCTTCATGTACCAAAAATGACCAAAGAAGACAAGAATATAGATTTCTCTATATGATAGCTCCTTTTCATGGTCTTCCCAAGGACATTGTTATCGACAAAATAAATGCTATTTCAAAGAGTTTAAATGTTATAAAATGTTAGGAAAAATAAAGACTGAGACAGCATATTGTTGAGTGAAAAAAATCTTATACATATTCATCCTCTATGGGATTTTTTTTTCAAGAGTAAAAAGAATTATTTCACTGATCCCTTGAATTATTTTAGCCTTATTTTGGACACCAAAATAAGGTGCTCTCAATTATCTTTGAATCTATCAGGCCCCCAAATCAGGCTCTCCTGGAATTATGTTTGAATTCACATGTAGACCAGTGTGTCTACTTTAGTAACTGTTTTCCTTTCATCACGGTTAAGGTTATGTGGGAGATATATTTTCTCATTCCAGATGGTTGACTATGTTTTGCGTTATGATTTCATGGCTTATGTTACTTGATGCACTTTAAAAGCGCAGTCTAGATTCTTCATTAACAATTTTTCCACACTACAGATTATTAATATAACTGATTCTAAGTCGAAGACGACCCTCTGTGCTAACTGCTAGCATCGCGACGCTGTCAGTCTGAAAAGTACGATAAAACCTTTTGCCAGTCCCCCGAGACAGCTCTTGGAAGCCGTCAGGCTGGATGCAGGAAACCGTTTTGTTTGCTGCACAGAATTCCTGCGATCGCAGACCGCACATGGCAGCGGAGTGCGTGCTGGCATTGGCCTTCCCTCCTGGGTGCAATGCTGGGAGCGCTGCTGTCACTGAAATGCTTGAAATAGAATGGATCAGTTCCAAGTGGCATGATTGGTACAGACTGAGCAACTTTATTAGAAAGACTGAGGTTTGCCCTTGGCCCTGAAAGAACTAAAGAACTCTTACGTAAGTCTTAAACCATCTCTATTGTTGTATGAGGGAATGAGGTTGTTTGCATCCGTTTGATGCTGATAGTCCTGCAATAAGGGGAGGCAGGATGCAGCAGCATGCATGCAGAGTGCGTGTTTTAAGCTCCCCAAAGAAAGCTCAGCATGGCATTGCTAACAACATGAAACAAAGCTGGGTGTGTGCTTATACTAGTAGGTTCAGGTGTAAGCAATTTCATATCGAGAGTTTTATATGCCTCTGATATATTTCTGTTAGATGAAAATGGTCATGTATCTTGCTAATGATTTTTAAAAGTCCATATTGAGATGCTTTCCTTTGGCACAAGATGGCACTTTAACTTCAGAGATCCCATGTAATTTCCACGAGCTTTCTCTTTGCAAAAAGAAAACAAGCAGTAGTCCCCCCACCTCTGAAAGCAGTAAACAGAAACCGGGGAGGAAAAGCAGAGAATAGTTTTGTAACAGAGACAGTGTCTGCAATATAACATGAGAGAGGGTGGGCAGGGCAGGGCAGGGCAGGGCAATAGATGCAAAAATCTTTTATTTAACGAGTTTGAAATTTGAAGGCTAAGTTAAGTATTTCACCCGGGAACAAAGAACACTTCCAGAAATATTATTTTTTCATTTTCAACCTCATATAGTCTCTCACCAATATAACTTTCTTGAAACATGACTAACATACTGTTTTGAGAATCACAAATTCCATTCATTCTGCTTGTATGTATTATGTTACTTGATGAGGTACTTTCAGTCATCCCTCCACCACTGCTATTGCTGTTCTTGGGAGTGCATGTGTGTGTTTTCTTTCATGCAAGGGGTGGCAATTCATGTCTCTAGCTGATTCCTCCGGGAGGTGATTGTTCTTGTTTACATGCGTGGTGGTGTTTCTGTATCAGTGCACCTGACCACTAGCCACCTCCATGCCCAGTGCTATTTAGGCAACCTCTTTGGAAGGAGCATGCAGTGGCACTGCATTTAAGGTGCATGAGCGAGACAGAGTTTCTCTTGCCCTTCTCACTCTCATAGATGAAAGCATTGTGAGCTCATGGCCTTCTTTGTTCCTCATTTCATTGGATAGTTTTAGATAGGATACTTAAAATCTTTGGGATAAATGTGTCCTCTTGCTGTCCCCAGTAATATCCATTATAAATGATCCATTATAACAAAAGGAAATGGTAAAGCACACACACACACACACACACATAAAAAGGCTAAGAACCTAGCATAATTGGATTTTTAGAAAATATTCTAGAGGCCCAGAGCACAAAATTTGTTCATTGTTCTCGGGGAGGGGTGGATATGCACCTCAGCCCGGCCTGTTGCACCCTCTCCAATCTGGGACCTCATGGGGGGGGGGGTGTTCAATTGCCAGTTTAGGCCTGATTCCTGCAGGATTGGGCCTAAGCCGCAATCAGACATCTCTTACAATCCAGGACCATTGGGTCCTAACCACTCACCTGTCTAATGCCCCCAATTGCCCTCCCCTGCAGCTTAGTCGCCTCCATGGCCCTCCCCTGTCAATCTGGTTGCCCCCAATGGCCCTCCCCTGCCAGCCTGATCTTGCCCCCAACTGCCTGCCCCTGCCAGGCTGGTCACTCCCAACTGCCCACCCCTGCAGACCTGATCATCCCTAACCCCCTGTCAGCCTGATCTCTCACCTAACTGCTCTCCCCTGCCTGTCTGATCTCGCCCCTAACTGCCTCTACCTTGGACCCCACCAACAAGATTTTGGGTGGAAAGAAGTCAGATGTCCAGAAGATAGCTAGTTGACCTGTTCCAATGAGCATATTACCTTTTTATTGTTATAGATGTATGTTTTGCTTCATTGCTTTTAAGAATCACTAGAAACAAAATTATAGTAATTATTTTAGGACAGGTAATAATCATGATGAAAACAACAACCTTTCATTTATAGAGTACATAGAGGTGTAATGAGCATTTTCATATGTATCCTTTCTTTTTAAAAACTTTAAACCTATAGTTATCAGTCCTTAATTGGAGCAACTAACTTCACTCATTGATTTAAGCACTTTGTGGTTTTTGTCATAGCTCATGGAGCCTGCAATGGCCGGGGAAGTCAGGCTTGGATGTTACAGTCAGGACAGAGTAGTCAGCAAAGCTGCCCTCCACACTGCAGGACTGTTGGCAGCTGCTGCTTAAGACTGACCACTCTGTGGACATGGACTACTCCAGAAGGGCAGATATCTTTGCTATCTGCATGCAGATAATCCTCCCATATCCACATTTAAGGAATTAAAAAAAAACAAAAAAAACTTTGCTAACACTTAAACCATAGGACTGCGAAAAGAGAATTTTTTTTCTTCTTATTTTTCTACCTTGGCAAAGTGGGTGCACAATATATAAAGTGTGACATTATAGAGAGATGGCTTCCATGGTTTGGGGAATATGTGAACTCCAGGTGGTTTAAAAAAAACAAAACTTTATTATTCTGCTGTTTCAGATGAAAATAATTGAAACTTAGGAATTTTGAAGTCCCATTCCTTTGAAGAACACCAGATCTGCTCTGCAATTGTTAATATATGCAAAATTATAAAACTTTAATATTTAAATTCTCTGTATTGTTAAGACCTCTTGGGAAATCTCAGCCCTAACTGAGCTTATTTCTATGTATTAGAAACATTCATTTTAAAATGTGAGACCTATGCTCATTATGTATCTATCCCTAAGGCTAAAGAATTTCTGGCACAAAGGCAAAATCAGTTGGCTCTAGCACAGGCAAAAGATAATAATAATTGTAAAAAAAAAAATCAAACTTCTTGTGGAAATGATGGCCCTCGTGTTTCAGAAGGGATTTTTATTTTAGGAAAATAATTATTGCATAATATATTTTGTATAGAGAAAAAAAACAATAGCCTCAAGTATGAGAAATTTATAATTTAAATACCCTCCAGTGCTACTTTTGGTTAATTGTATCCAGATATTAAACTGTTGTTATCTCTTTTCACTATTTTTAAAGCCTTTTTCCTTAAAAATATCTTTTTATTGATTTCAGAGAGAAGAAGGGAGAGGGAGAGACAGAAACATCAATAATGAGAAAATCATCCATTAGCTGCCTTCTGCATGCCCCCTACTAGGTAGGGATCAAGCACAAAACCCAGGCATCTGCCCTAAGAATCTAACTGTGACCTCCTGGTCCATAGGTCAATGCTCAACAACTAAGCCACATCAGCTGGGCTTTTTTCACTGTCTTTTCTAACTCTGTACAAGGATACTCACTCTTATCTTCCCCTCCCTTCCTGGGCTTTGTCTACGAAGCCTATGCTTTCTATTGCGTTACTTTTTTTCTGTCTCCCAGAAGTGTTTTCTGTAATTAGGATAAGGGGCAGCCTGGAAGTTACCCCTTTGATATGGCCAAGCCTCATTAAAATCTAAAGTTTTAGAAATATATGGCAATATCTTTTGTAGAGACTTCTATATCTACTTACTGGATTTTTCTCACTGGCGATAACCTAATGCAATACCTTTGTGAAAAATGGAAATGTTCTGATTCATGAAGCTGGGGAGGATGTGGGAGTAGCTCAAAATGATTAAAAGAGCCTCAGTGATTGGAACAAGGATCTCAGTGCTACCAAAATCTTTCCTGTCTCCACCTGGGTTCATTTTATATACAGTCTCTCTCCACATGGCAGCGACAGTGACAATTGGTAGTGCCAGTTTCCTCTCACTCAAGTATCTTGTCCTAGAATGTCTTACTCCTAGTAAGCAGTTTGCCAACCTCAGAACACTATTGAATTGAACATATTTGGGTTACTTGTCAATGGACCAATAACAATTACAGTATCAGCAGTCCGGGGCCGTAGACTTTTTTTTTCAGGACTGTGTTAGATGACCATCCCTAGAGAAATGAAGATGATGGCTGACAACCTCACATGAGAAAGGGTGAAAGTCTCCCTAAAGGAAAAGGCCACTGTTAAGAAAACAAACAGAATGAGACCACATGATGTTAACCAACATCACGCCCTACACTGCCTTCTCCTTATAAAGACGGACGAGTCTTCTCCTGCTCTAAGTACATGGTTTGATACCTCCAGGGCCTCTGTCACCTCAGCAAGTAGTTTAATTTTTCCCCATAGATTTTGGGGAAGAGTTTATAAAGAACCAATAGGAGTCACCTGGGATACAGTGATTGAATGACCACTAGATGAAAGAAAATATTAGAAGTAGTGAATATTATTATTCCTACTATTGCTGCATGCTTTAATTCTTAAGACTCCATGAATTAAAGGTAAATTTAGGAAGAGCCATTTTATTATTCCCTTTACCACAAGCAAACATAGGATTATATCTGACTTCCTTCTTTATGCTCCCACAGCACTGTTTTGATCATCACCTCCAAGAAAAAATGGAGAAAACTTAAAGTTCTTAGGACTTGTTGTGATGTCTAGCCCCTTGCCCTCTCTACCTATATAAAGCTAATCAAATTAAGCAGTGCATAAAATTAAGACCCAAAATAAAGTTTAAAAAACAGGCAAATTATTCTATTCTCCCCCCTTACCTGTAGTAGCATGGAATACTCTTATGAAATGAGTCTTATTAGGATTGTTGTCCTATAATGCAGAAATGGTGGAAAAAGATTTTCTGGGATGCCTAGATGTCATATGGCAACTATAAAAAATATTTTACAAATATCTTAAGGAGCAGGGTCTGAGTGGTGTTCTGAAATCAATAGAAAACACCCATAAACTCAGCATTAAGAGTTTTTATAGTCTTAGGGCAGATCTTTGGCCTAGAGATTATAGAAACTCTCAGATTATGCAAGAAGTAAAGCTTCTGGATTTTACCTCTGGAATTTTTTTCAGAGGAGAAGAGTGAGGGAAGGAAGTCTAAAAATACCCTTCTCATACACATTTACTAAATCTTATCAGCACATCTTCACTTATCTGCATTAGTGCTCAGCGGTTGGTCAATATTTTACAAATTCAACTTGGATCATGACTGAGTATAAGTTATTGAATCATTTCTGTTCAAAAGAGGAAACCCATATGTGATGTACTCACAATAATCCGTGAGACACAGCTTTTGGTTAAATATTTTTTTGTGATCATTCCATTCCTTGTCAACCAGGTACATAACCTTGCAGTGACATTTCTAATAATTATATGTTCATTGCCTGTGCATCCTTATCTGCCACTAGATTATAATATGCATTTTAAAAATAGTTTTATATTAGAAGGAAAATCTGTATTCAGAGTTTATATGAAAATAGTAGGTTCTGTTAAAAACTCTTTTAAGAGGGAGCTATTGTGCCTTGTCACTTATGACTTAGCATATCTACCCCATGGTAGCATTTTAATAAGTGTTCATTAAATTAAAAATGTATTTTTTATCAATAATGACATTATGAGCATACTGAGAGCCAACATAATGAATACTTGTGTCTCTTTAGCTGGAAAAATGTTACTTAATCAATCCTTAGGTGAGTTGAAGTGAAAGCATCTTCAAGTGACTCAAAATTAGTTGTAATAATCATTAGGACTTTTCAAAAATAGTCTGGTTCTGCCTTTTCTACACTAATGGTAGAACTGTACTTGCCCTGTCCCCTGGAGGGAAAGTCTCATGAGGGCATGAGACTTGTTTTGACAATAAAAGATGAATGAAAGTGATTTGTGTCATTTCCAAGTGGTGGCACTAAGAACTTGTGTGTGATTTACCACATTGATTTCTAAGTTAAATGAACTTTTCTATGGAAACCATAAAAATGAGATAAGCCATCGCTAAGAAATATCATTAAACTAAAGATTCAATTATGAGTAAGACTTAGACAAAAAGACTTTTTAGACACAGTTGGCATTTATGACATTCACAATCACAATCCAAAATTACAAATAGACTCTTTGTACTTAGACATGGGACTTAGCTGTATTTAAGGTCACAGTAACTTCTTCTAGCTATTAAATATTATATTTACCTTTTTTAGACTAACCTAAATTGTTGCCAGGTTATAAATGACTACTTCATTATTTATAACTAGAGGCTCGTTGCACAAAGATTCATGCAAGTATAGGCCTTCTTCCCCCTGGCTTCACTCCAGGCCGCCTGGGAGTCTGCAAGTCTTGGCTTCCAGCCAGAGCACTGCTCCTATAGCTCCCTCCCCCTGCCCCTCATAGCAAGCATCTCACCCACCAGGCCATTCTGTACCTGCATATGCAAATCCATCACCATCTTTGTTGGGTTAATTTGCATACTCATTCCTGATTGGCTCATGGGCATTGCCAAGGGATGGTCAATTTGTCATACTTCTCTTTTATTATATAGATATTTCCATTAGCCATTACCTATAAGCTGTTGCAGTTACTCCTTGTATTTACAGTTTTCTTTGTAAGAGTTTTCTGTCCTTCATTTTGTGTTTGTTTCTTTTCACATAAGAGGGAGGAGGAAAAACATCTCTCGTTCAGGATTTTTCTTCAGTTCTGTCTGTAACCTTCAGCCTTCAATGAGAAATCAATTATCTGTATAATTTCAAGCATAGGCAATTTCTAGGATATCTTTTTATGAAACTTTCTCCTGATGACTCTTTACATTTTAAAATAAGACATGTGTTGTCATAATACATTCTTTCATGAAGAAGCTGGTGATGTTTACTTATTTTTAATTCCTATAGTGATATTTCAGAAAAGATTTTCATAAAACCTAACACCTTCCTTACCTTCATGTGGATATAAAGAAAAAATCTTTTCTAAAAATATATTTTATTGAGTTTTTACAGAGAAGAAGAGAGAAGGATAGAAAGTTAGAAACATTGATGAGAAAGAAACATCAATCAGCTGCCTCCTGCACACCACCTACTAGGTATGTGCCTACAACCAAGGTACATGCTCTTGACCAGAATGGGACCCTTCAATCTGCAGGTTGACACTCCATCCAATGAGCCAAACCAGTTGGGGCAAGAAAAACTCTTTATGATCACAAATATTGTTATAAACAACTTCTGATTCAATATGCAGTTATAACATTTGTTCTTCCAATGTTAATTTTATGTCATTGATTAGGCAAACCTAGAAGAACACTCCAATCTATTTCATGAACCAATCATATATGTATGATTGGCCTCTCTGTAGCAGATAAGAATTGTTTATTTGTTTTTCCAAGGCTATTGGAGACAATCCCTGTTCCAATCTTGCCATTTACTTTACTTTCTGTCTCTCTAACAACAGAGTTAGAGACAGAGCCTGAAAGTTGGGGCAGAGTTTTAGATGTTAGGTTGTTTAAATGTCTTTATTTATTTCCTGGTGATTATTAAGAATATAATGAAGAGATATTAGAGCAGAAGTGTAAAATGCTGTAGAGAAATATTAAAAACTGATCACCTTTAACAAGTTTTGTTGGAGAGTCCCCATAACTAGTCTTGATTTTGTGATTCAAGAGGAGGACTCATAGGACACAAAATGCGGTCATGCCAACATTCAGGACAGTGAAAGGATAAAGCAAATTCAGCAAAGGGAAAAGGCACAAGGGTAAAGGGCATTGGGACCCAGGCATGATCTTCCAAGTATCCTCGCCCAGTGGAGCTGCACAAAATGTGCTTAATTCCTCTGACAAGTTGTGACAACACAAGTGAAGTGTCTTCTAATGGAGAAGCTCAATAGAGACTCCTTGCCTAAATTTTTGGAGGGTTGTATAGGCACTTTTGGCCTATGATACCAGATTCCCAAAAGGAAAGGAAATATCAATATTAATCACACTTTTGTACTATTTACACAAAGTGAGGCATTCATCATATCAATGTAGGTGACTGTTCACCAGTCAGGTTCCCAGGCATACGCCAAGGGCCAGCCCCTGAAGCAGGCCTTTGGATGATAGTCATCTCAGGCCTGTTGTTTTAACTCTTTTCTACACACTCATTTTGTCCCTCTCCCCTACTTGAAATTCTCTTTATTTCCTGGTGTGTTTGAGTCTAGGTTTGTCCCAAATTATTATTTTTCTAATTAGCATATTTTATTCCTAAAAGATGCCTTCTGGGTATAGATTTCTTTATGGGTAATAAAAATATTCTGGAATTAGTGATGATCATCATACAACTTTGTAAATATACTAAAAACCACCTCATGGCATACCTTAAAAGGGTGAATATTATAGTATGTGAATTATATCTTAAACACCACTTAGTACTTCTCTTCTAACAGCACCATTTAGTTCCCTTCGTTTCAGACTAAATTCTTCGAAAAGAAAGGTATTCATAAAAACTTGACAGTAGTGATACCTTATTTTGGGCATGTGTTTTATATTTTATAAAGAAAGTTTATGCACATTATGTGACTTTATCCCTCATTCTCCCTGTTCATTAGACAATTGGAGAATCAAACATATAATAGAATTATCTATTAATGTAATAGTTTGCTCAAAGGGCATGACTAGAAATTTGTCATTTAGAGAGGTCTTCAAACTCTCTTGTCAGGACAGGCCTCCGGCTTTGTACAGATTTGTGTGAATTGCTTTGAAAAAGCAATTTAGGTTTCTCCCAGGTGGGTACAAGGAACAGTTCATCCAGACTGCTGAAAATGACACAAAGTGCTCTGTCATTGTTCTGGTTATTAATTGCTGCATAATAAATTACCCCAAAACACAGAGGCTTTAAAATGGCAACCACGGTATATTATCTCATAGGTTTTGTGGGCTGGGCATTTGTGAAGGGCTTGAGAGGGTGATATTCTAATCTACCCAGTATGACAGAGTAAACTTTCTGCTATTCAGCTGCCTGGAAGGTCTCTGTCAGTTTTACTCAAATGTTTAGCAACTTGGTGGGGACCAAAGAAAGGCTGGGGTAAGTTGAGCCTCTCTCTCTCTCTCTTTCTCTCTCTTTCCCCTCCCTCCTTCATTCTACTCTCTCTGAAAAAGCAATGTAAAAATATCCTTGTATGAGGCTTAAGCACCACAACAAAATCCCGAAAGACCAAGCAGAAGCTGTAAGTCCAGTTGAAGGCTGGACCAAGAGCTTCATAGCGCTATTTTAGTCACTCTGTACAGGTCTGAGTAGCCCAGACAGCCTAGACTCAAGGGGAGAAGACAGCCACTGTCTCTCAGTGCAAGGAGTGCCCCAAAATACTGACTCCACCATGGTTACTCCAACATGATTTTGAGGCTTTGATGCTGTTTACTTTTGGGTGGACTCTAATTGCCTTGTTCTGGGTCCTCAGACATTCGATGGGAAGGCAGCTTGACAGCTCTCATGCCAATTCTTAAGGGAGAATTTAGAACAAACAATTCAGTGAATTTTGGATAATGGCTGGGTTAAAATTTAAATATGTATTGAAGATTGGGTAAAATATACCTAGTGTATCAAGGAGCTGCCTTTTCTGTAGTGAGTGAGGGATTAGTTTAGTCCATGACCCTTTTGGGACCTTAGGTAAGATAAAGAATTAATATGTTTTATTTATTTATGTATTTATTTATTTATTTATTTATTTATTTATTTATTTATTTATTTATATTGTGTTACATGTATACATATATTCCCATAGCCCCCCCTCCCTCCCAGGCATACCCCAACCCCCCAGTGTCTATGTTCATTGGTTATGCTTATATGCATAGATACAAGTCCTTTGATTGATCTCTTATCTACCTCACCTAACTTTAATCTTCCTGCTGTAATTTCACAGTCTGTTTGAAGCTTTACTGTCTCTGTATCTATCCTTTTGTTCATCAGTTTATAATGTTCTTTATTATCCACCAATGAGTGAAATCATGTGGTGCTTCTCCTTCATTGACTGGCTTATTTTACTAAGCATAAGGCTCTCCAGTTCCATCCAGGTTGCTGCAAATAGTAAGAGTTCCTTCTTTTTAATGGCAGCATAGAATTCCATTGTGTAGATGTACCACAATTTTCTGATCCACTCATCTGCTGTCGGGCACCTAGGCTGTTTCCAAATTGTAGTTATTGTAAATTGTGCTGCTATGAGCATAGGGGTGCATAAATCCTTTCTGATTGGTGTTTGTGATTTCTTAGAATAAATTCCTAAGAGTGGGATTACTGGATCAAATGGGAGATCCATTTTTAGTTTTTTGAGGAAACTCCATACTGTTCTCCACAGTGGCTGCACCAGTCTGCAGTCCCACCAACAGTGCACAGGGTTCATTTTTCTCCACATCCTTGGCAACACTTGTCGTTTATTGATTTGTTGATGATTTCCATTCTGACAGGTGTAAGATGGTATCACATTGTCGTTATGATTTGCATCTCTCGGATAATTAGTGATGTTGAACATGTTTTCATGTGTCTATTGGCCTTCCTTCTGTCATCTTTCGAAAAGGTTCTATTTAGGTCTGTTGCCCATTTTTTAATTGGATCGTTTATCTTCCTTTTATTAAGTTGTATAAGTTGGCTGTAGATGTTGGAGATTAAACCTTTATCAGTGATAACATTTGCAAATATGTTCTTCCATAGAGTGGTCTTTCTTTCTGTTTTGTTGATGGTTTCTTTTGCTGTGCAAAAGCTTTTTATTTTGATGTAGTCCCATTTGTTTATTTTTTCTTTAGCTTCCATTGCCTTTGGAGCAGTATCAGTGAAGAAGTTCTTTTGGCATATGTCTGAGATTGTGCTGCCTGTGGATTCCTCTAGTATTTTTATGGTTTCCCTTCTAATGTTTAAGTCCTGTATCCATTTTGAGTTTATTTTTGTATTTGGTGTAAGTTGGCGGTCCAGTTTCATTTTTTTTGAATGTATCTGTCCAATTTTCCCAACACCATTTATTGAAGAGGCTATCTTGGCTCCATTGTATGTTCATGCCTCCTTTGTCAAATATTAGTTGAGCATCGTGGTTTGGGCGGATATCTGGGTTCTCTATTCTCTTCCATTGGTCTATATGTCTGTTCTTGTGCCAGTACCAGGCTGTTTTGAGAACAGTTGCTTTGTAGTATAGCTTGAAATCTGATATTGAGATCCCACCTACTTTATTCTTCTTTCTCAGAATTGCTGTGGCTATTCGTGGTCTTTTTGTTCCAGACGAATCTATGAAGAATTCTTTCTAGGTGCTCCTATATTGGGTATGTATATGTTTACCAGAGTTATTTCTTCTTGTTGCATTGTTCCCTTTAGTATTATGAAGTGGCCTTCTTTATCTCTTGTTATATCCTTCATTTTGAGATCTAATTTGTCAGATATAAGCATTGCAACCCCAGCTTTTTTTCCATTTCCATTTGCCTGAAATACCATTTTCCATCCCTTCACCCTCAATCTGTGTGCATCTCTTTTCCTGAGGTGGGTTTCTAGCAGACAGAAGATATATGGACCATGTGTTCTTATCCAATCGGTTACCCTATGTCTTTTGATTGGAGTACTTAATCCGTTTACATTTAAAGTTATTGATAAGTACTTATCTGTTGCCATTTTTAGTCTTTACCCCTGAGTTCCTTCTTCACTTCCTATTTCTTTTTAGTACAGCAGACCCTTTAACATTTCTTGCATTGCTGGTTTGGTGGTAATATATTCCCTTAGTCCTTTTTTGTCTGTGAAGCTTCTGATTTCATCTTCAATTTTGATTGAGAGTCTTGCAGGATATGGTATTCTTGGATTCAGACCCTTCCTTTGAATGACTTTGTATATTTCATTCCATTCCCTTCTGGCCTGATGAGTTTCTGTTGAGAAATCAGTAGCTAGTCTTATAAGGGTTCCTTTGTAGGTAACTTTCTGTTTCTCTCTGGCCACTTTTAAGATTCTTACTTTGTCATTGGTATTTGCCAATTTAATTATAATGTGCCTTGGTGTTGGTTTTCTGGGGTTCATTTTGCTTGGGACTCTGTAAGCTTCTTAGATTTGTGTGGGTTTTTTCTTTCCTATATTGGGGAAATTTTCTGTCATTATTTCTTCAAACAGGTTCTCTAATCCTTGCTCAGTTTCCACTCTTTCTGGAACCCCAATTATGTGGATGTTGTTTTGTTTCATGTTATCCCAAAGTTCCCTCTTGCTTTTTTTTTTTTTATGAAGGTGCTGTACTTGGGTATTTTTCCTACTGTGTCTTCTAGCTCAGTGATGTGGTCCTCTGCTTCTTCTGGTCTAGTTTTGATGCTTTCTATTGAGTTCTTTATAGCAGTGATGTGCAGTGATATCATTTTTCATTTCTTCTTGATTATTCTGCATTTCTTCTAGGTTCTGCATTTCTTCTTCATTTCCTCTTGGGTCTTCTTCATTTCTTCTTGGCTCTTACTCACATTGTCGATTTTGTCTTTCATTCTTTTATCCACCTTATAATCATTTCTCTGAACTCTTTCTCTGGAAGATTTATTTCTGCTTCTATTTCATTTATTTCCTTTTCTGGTGATACCTGCCTTTCTGTCTTATGTGAGCTTTTTCTTTTTCTGCCCCTGGTCTTTCTTCTCTGGGTGTCTGGTTATGTAGTTCTCTCTCCTACCCTGATTCAAAGGCACAAACTACAACATGACCAGGTACAACACACAAGGCACTGAACAGAAATGTATTTAGGATGTTAATAATCATAAATAAGGTGACCACCAATGAAAGACAAATTAGGGATAAGAAGAGAAAGAAGAAGAGGAAAATGAGGAAAAAAGAAAAGAAAGGAGTGCCAAAATCAAATGGGAGAGTGAGAGAAAAATCAATCAATCAATCAATAAATAAATAAACAGAAAATAAAATAAAATAAAATAAATAAAAAGGAGAAGAAGACGAAGAAAAGAGAAAGGGATAAAAGTCAGAGAGAATAGAGAAAAGATAAGAGAGAGAAAGGGAACAAAATATAGATGTCAGGAGAAAATACCAATAGAACAGTCACTAATCCCAACAAAGGCCAGCAACCAGTACCTGGAGATTAATACAAACTAAAAATAACAACTGGTATGGAGGGAGGCGAGGGAAAAGAGAGGTAAAAACAAACCAAAACAAAGCAAACAAAAAGCAAAATAAAACAAGTAGAATAAGCTAAAACAATCTCACCAAAAAAGTACAAAAAATCGATATAATCACTGTTCAGGCAAACAGCAACAAAAGGACATAGAGAAAAACAACTTTTTGGATAGTGAAGTCAAGAAGACAGAGGTTTGTATGGACTTGGAATAGGGGATTTGAAATTATATAAGTGGGGTGAAATTTTAACCAGGTAAAGAGAAAGAATAGAGAGAATCTAAAGTTGGAAAAGGGAAAGAGAAAACAAGACAACAAAATGGGGAAAGTTAGGAGGAAAAGTGTTGGCATAAAGGTAGAGTAGAGATAGAGTAAAATTATGCTAAAGGAAGAATGAAAATAGAATGTAGAACTCTAATCCCGAAATAAAATAAAGGGAAAATAAAATGACACTTGTTTTTTTCCAAAAAGGTAAAATAGTAGTACTAGTAATAATACTAGTTGAAAACAAAAATGTAATAATTAAAAAGGTAAAATTAATTGAGGAGGAAAGAAAAAATATTTTTTAAATTAAAATATGCAAAAATGAAAAAATATATAAAATAAATAAGAAATTTAAGAAAAAGAAAAAGAAAAAAAATAGAATGGTCATTCACTTCCGCTATTTTTCTGCTTGGCAATTCTATTTCCCAGTTGGGAGGGTATTGCAATTCCCTGTGTTCCACTGCTGAGTTGTGTTTTAAACTCTTTATTCTTTTGTGGTTATGCAAGAGTCAATTTGTGCGTCATCCACTGGGTGGTAATGTTTTGGAATTGAACTCTGAGACTAAGCACAGGACCTCTCTAGGCTGTGCTCAGCTCCTGCTACTCTGTGGTTCTCAAAACCAGTTTGTGGGGATTTTGCAGCCAGGACACTGTAATAACTCCCTGGCTGTCCTTCTGCCTCAGATCAAAATGAGTTGTTTTCTAGAGCTCCCTCTGTTATCAGCTCCAAGAGTCTGCTTCCATGCTTAGGGATCATGCCCTGCCCCACATCCGTGGACCTCTCCAGAAGTAGCTTTCCCGCAGCCTAGTTCCCACAGTGTGCGCGTCTCTGTTCTGTGGGGCAGGAGTCCTGACCTTATCCCAGGCGAAATCTGACCTTTCCGTGTGCTGTGTGGAGCTCCTCTGAGTCTGCGTGTCTGTGCTGATTGGAGAGTGGTGTTCTGGGTTCCCTGGCTGTTTGGTGGGTGCTTCAGCTTCAGCTTTCAGACTGCCGCAGACATCCACCTCCCTCTGCAAGATGGTGTCGTCTCTGAGTTCGCACTGGTGGCTCCAGCAGACAAAATCCCCGTGGCAGTGGGGCTGCCCGGCTGGGAGAGCCCCATCCAGCAGTCCCCCACCTTCTCCTGGAGGATAACTGACTCTTAACTTGCCGACAAACACTCCCAGTGTGACTCTCAGCTGCTCTCTCTTCCTCTGCCCAGCGACAAAGCTCCAGATGCATCTGTCTATTCTGCTGCCATTTTCAAGAATGAATATATTTTAAAGGAAAGTGAGTACAGTAAGAAACGTGAAGTATAGAGATTTAGAGTTCATGAAAATGAGATTTCCAGGTGAAAAAAAGAACAGGATTTGTATCATATGGTCTCCAGTATTCTGAAAGAGCAACATTATGAAGAAAAACACATTTAATTTACTTTATATTTTTAACAATGGCTATGATATGAGGTAAAATATTATGACTTAATTTAAATATGTATATTCTCCAACTTTCATATCTAATACTTTATTTCTGCCCTATCTTAGGAATTTTGAAGCCTCAGAATCAAGGAATATTGATGAGTGATTGATATAACAGTTTTTTTCCTATAAAATAATCTATCTACCATGCAAATATTATTCAGTATTGATTTGTTATAAAATTTATTTAATAGCTATTAATGACTTCCTGTGTGTCAGGCCTTGTATAATTTAAGTTGAAATTGGAAATTGACAGTGTCTATAACTTAGTCATGTAAATAATTGTTTTTCCTTCATTTTTCTTTTTATTTCCCTTTTTATTTTTGGAATAGAGTTAGCCTTTAAAAAAAATCTTTGACCTTCTTCAATAAGTTACCTGTCCATTAGAGAGAGCTGGACTCTGTGGCTGATACCTGGGACCATAAGTATGCACTTGCCAAAGGTGGCAGCAATCCTGTTACGTAGTGTCCCTTGGCATTTAAAAAATAAGCTCACGTCCGAACAAGTGGAAAACATAGCTTCCCTTGGTGTACATGCAGCTCTCCTCTCTGCTGTCCAGAAGCTTTGCCTGGGGTTGAAACACTGAATAGTTCTCAGATATGTCTAAATGCATTCCTTGCTGTGAAGCAGGATGGAAACTCATGGTCTGAATTTCCTTGCAACATTATTAACTTTTTCAACTTTTTCTCCCAAATGCCATGACAGAAAGGAAGGCAAGAAATAAAGCAGCTCTTTTGGCATGCAGTATATTGTAGACTTTCATTTCCACCTCTTGCACTGTAACACCTTATGAGTCTATGACAACACAATCTTTCTTGAAAAGTTTTCCTTGAGGTTTTATCCAAGTCTTACTTCACTCAGATTCTATTATAGTATTCTACTTCATGCTCCGTGTACCACTCTGTACAGCATTTTTATCTCCTCTCTGTTCCAAATTTTTGAAGGCTACTGAGTTATTATTTCATATAAATTTTTGGTAGTTGGCTATCTGGAAAGCAAATATGCAGAGATGGCATTTTACAAGATCCTTACTGTGCATTTGAAAACAAATATAATTTTTAAAGCTAAAAGTATTGATACTTTCAAAAGACAATTAAAAACCCGTTCACCACAAGAACTATTTACGCATATAAAAGGCTAATATGCTAAGTATTTATCCATTTGACTGGTTACTACAACATGCACAGAACACCAGGGGGCAGATGCTCAATGCAGGAGCTGCCATGACTTGCACTGGCCATTTAGAAAGAAATGATAGCATGGACCTGGCATTCACAAAGCAACACTTGGCTTCCCCTAAGTGGGACACAGGTTTCCCCCACTCTGGAGTGACAGCCTGCCACATCACAGTCAACACTGCCTATTCCAGAAACAGTGACTGTGGGAGCCAGGTAACGATGTCACATAGCAATACCAGTTTCCTTTACTAGTGACTAGTCCCCTTGTAGTTTCTTCAGCCCAGGAACACAACTTGCCTTATAGCCAGGGGGAAACATTTTACACTTTAACCAAATGTCTGTGAAGTGTTTTCTCATGCCTCATCTCATTTGATCCTCAAAGGAATCCTGGAGTAGGCAGATAGGAGATTTGATAGAATCTTATTCTCCTTTCATTAGCTGGAGAATGGAGATTTAGAAAGTTTAGAAAGTTGACCTCTCTGAAAAGAAGTAAGAAATGGTGGGCCTTGAAAATGACCTCAGGTTTTCCTAGTGCAGAGAATGTAGTCAAACACTGCTGCAGTGAAATATTTTACCCTTTGTTCTCCCTGCGTGATGTATAATAATAATCTGCTTTGTGTTGATATTTATTGCTGTGTTGCAATTACCTGAAAGAGAAGTTGGGGTGCTTCACTGGGTTGGAAAAAGTTTATCTAAATCATAAAGCAGATCTAATTAAGCACGTTTATCTATCTATATACAGCTTTCATTGGCGCCAATCGCATGTGTGTCTGTCATTGTCAATCATGAATTTGGTGGATACTTCTATAATAGAGAAAGGGCAAATAGCAATCCTATATAATAAAGAGCTAATATGTGAATGGTCGTGATGCCCTCACACTGTAATGACCGGTCAGCAGAAGGCTGCGTGTGTGGCAAGGCAGAGTTGCTGCATTGCTTCAGAGATGGACATAAGCAGGGGGGGGCACTCAGAGGAGATGGGACCATCCCTGAGGATGAAAGTCCTTTGCCATCCACTGCTCAAACTCAGAGTGCCCCACCGCCTATCTGTTAGGCAAAGGAGGGCAGCACACTCACCACCAGGAATCAGGGCTCAACACTCTGCAGCAGGCATAAGGCTTCCACGCTCTTTTGCGTGATGATGGGGCGGAGCCATGGCTTTCTTCCTGAGATGGGGCAGAAGCAGGGAGGCACCCGAAGGAGGTGGTACCAGCCCAAGGAGACTCATGGGACTGAAGTCGAGGATTGAAGTGTCCAGAGAAGCCCAGAGGAGTTGGGGATGGGGCCAGGTGCACTCAAGGTCTGGGTGGCAAGTTTAGGGTGTCAACGCGGGCCTCGTGGTTTTGTTCCCTGGGCCTCTAGCATTAAATATTTCTTCTAATTAATTTCATTTCAATGTGCATGAATTTGTACACCAGGCCACTAGTATATATGCTAAGATAAGATCAAAATAATGCGCCAACTGTTCAAATTGTTAAAAAAAATCTCTAATCAGTTTTATATAATGATGTTATAAAATATAAGGCTGAGGTTATTAAATATTTAAAGGCTCCATAGAATGTCTAGACTCATTTTCATGATCCCTAGTCCAAAGAACAGCAGGATATTTGGAATTAATTATAAATCTTTAGAGTGTAAATATAAATTTTAATTGCTATATACTACTTTAGATTAAATGCTGGGTTTAGGGGGATGCAAGAAATAGGAAAAAAGAAAGTTCTATCAGGAAAAGTATGAGGATAGAAGCAACACAGCTTCTTCACTGAGTCTACTCTCCCTGTTCTCTTGAGAGACTCACATCTGCAAAAGCCAACTTCCACAGAGTGTTGCAGAGCTCCAGTTCAATTTCAGGCACGGGTCAATATAAGAAATATCTGGTTAAAGAATCAGTTGGTGACCTTATAATTTCTGTAAAGCATCTAGGCTCTTACTAAGTGCAGATAATGTTGAAGAAGCTATTTGACATAAAATAAGAGGGACTGAAAACCAGATACAGGCCCCCAGGAGATGGAAATGGGTGATGCACCAGAATCTATATGAATGCAAAAAATAGAGTTGAAACCCATAAATATCCTAAAAAAACACAAGGATAAGAATACCCACCCAATATCCATGCATCAATTTTCAAAAAATTGTAATAAATATTCTATCTACTAGTATATCTAAATCTATCCATATCTATCTATCATCTATCATCTATCTGTGTCTATCTGTCTGTCTGTCTGTCTGACTATCTATCATCTATCTATCTATCTATCTATCTATCTATCTACCTACCTATCCACCAGCAGGCACTGTGTTAACTATGCACTGGGGATAAAGGAATAAGACAAAAATATTCCCTCACCTTTGACTCTTATATTCTCATGGGAGA
Source organism: Lasiurus borealis (assembly GCA_004026805.1). Classification (NCBI taxonomy): domain Eukaryota; kingdom Metazoa; phylum Chordata; class Mammalia; order Chiroptera; family Vespertilionidae; genus Lasiurus; species Lasiurus borealis. The sequence goes on along the minus strand of PVJN01013856.1, from coordinate 9,716 downwards.
CCCTGATAATGTAGAGAGAGAAACTATAACTTCGTTATAAAACAAAAACATAGCACCTTACCTGACACCATAAGGAGAGAATATTTTTATTTTCACTTAATTATGTAAGGCGAACCAGGAAACACTTGCTAATGTTGCAAAATATCATGGACCAATTGTCGTTAGGCACAGAGTCCCACACGTCTGTTTTTAAGCTACTTTTGCAGAGCTCTTTTGTCATCAAGCCAGGCTTCTTGGATGCTGGTGAGGTGATTGGCTGCACTGATTTAAGATTGAAGAGAGAATTATATCAGTGGTTAAATCTACAAAGAATCAACTTTGCTCATGGAGAAAGTGCTTCCTTCCCCCCCCCCGCCCCCCGTCAAGATTTAACATATGATTGTAGTCTTGAAGACTGATTTTCTTTCCTTATCCTACTTCTTATATCCACTTCATTTCTTTTTACTATATCAGCAATACTCATTCCTATAATTACCAAGAAAAAGTAGCCTACTAATAATTGTATACATTTAGAAAATATTCCAATCTTGCTGTTAAAATACCACAGAGACACTGTAGCTTTCTATCAAAAGTTAATTTCAAAGAATATTGTTAAGGTCAACACAGCTGTTAAACTATTTACATAACCATAATTGCCCTGGATAAATTCATCTAAGGTGCAAGTTGAAATAATATACTGCCTCTGTTAGTGACCTTTACCTCTATTTAAATTGGTAAGGTAATAGTTTTGAGGGATTCTGTATTGTAATGAGTATATAGGTTAACAATTTTAATATAATTATGTCAAAATACGTATATTTCTTCCTTAATATTTAGATTTTTAATGTTTCCATCACTGCACGCTTTGTTTTATCCTTCCCTTTAGAATGTGTAATTATCATTTTCTGCAGAAGTAGAAAAAGGAAATTGTGATGATTAAATTTTTTTTAAGTCACCTTCCATTACAGAGTGTGTATAATAACATCTCATGTACTTAATCATCTCTAGGAACAAGAACACTTTATGTTTTTCATTCATTAGCTTTCAGAGCTTTGCTTTGATTAACCTTAAGGTACTTGAACACTGGCTTCATAGCTATCTCAAGTACCTTATAATTCACCAGCACATAGAAATAGCATACACACTTTCAGATTATCTTAAACTGCAGCATACAGATTTTAAAAATCTCAATGCTTTGGTGGCATAATTGCTATTAAGTCTAAGTAAGATATTTCTAAAATCCACAAATAAATAGCTAGACTCTTTTTTAATTTCTTAATTAGATTCTTAAGGTAAGGAAATATATGCTTTTAGGCTCTCATGCCTGAATTATATTTGTTGTTCTAAAAGTTTATTACTAAAATATGCATCTTGAAAAATGCTATCCTAATATTTTATCAGAATGATTCTGCTTTAATTAAAAAGTAACATTTCCCATTTGATCCCTTACCAACATGTTCCTAGAACTGCATGCCATGTGCTTCAGTTTGCAAAATTTTATTAGCCCTGGCTCTGCTTCTCTCTTTCACCTCATTAGCTAGGTGACTTGAGGCAAGTTCATTACCCTCCCTGGGTCTCAATTACTTCCTCTGTATGAGGAAGGATTCAGGTTAGAAGTCCCCATGTGCTAACCCAGTAAATACCTACTGATGTTTTATGACAAATAGCAACCTCTTGGTTAACAGTGAAACTCTCTCAGCACTCTGATTCTAAACAATTACTTTACTAAGGTTAATTTGAATAAATGATCATATTCTGACTGTATGTTATCCTCAGCTGTACTATTTTCAGTTTCATAGTACTTTAGGAGGCTATAAATTTGGAAACTTAGCAAACGAGCATAGTTTACTCCTTAAGGAAGTTAATATTTCAACATTCTAAATATTAAAACCTGTATATATTTCCTGTTTTTCCAATCTAAATAACCGACATGCTCATATAAAACTAATTTCCTCATGGAGTGATGAAAGTTCTGGAAGAGCCGATTCATTCATCCTCCTCTAATCCAGAGACTGAACAATTGAACAATACATTGAGGAGCTAGGTGGGAATTCAAATACTCTGATTACCTCATTGCTCATAAATATGTATTTAAGGACTTGACTTGGTTATATATATTCTAAGAAATCTTAAACACAAATCAGAAAGAATGTATGCATCCCTATGTTCATAGCAGCACAATTTACAATAGCTAAGATCTGGAAAGAATTCAAGTCCCTATCTGTAGATGAGTGGATAAAAATGATATGGTACATTTGCAGCATGAAATAATATGCAACAGTAAAAAAGAAGGATCTCTTATTCTTTGAAACTGCATGAAGGGACCTGGAGAATATTATGCTAAGCAAAATAAGCCAGTCAGAGAAACACCAATATCGTATGAACTCACTCATATGTAGCATCTAAAGAATAAAAAAACAAAACAAAAAAACAAACCTGATGAACAAAAAGATTCAAAGACATATAAGCATGAAACAAACTGTTGAATCTTAGAGGGAAGGTGGGGATGGTGGTAAGAGATTAACCAAAGAATTTATATGCATGCAAAATAACCCATGGACATAGACAATAGTAATGTGAAGGCCTGGGGCAGAGGGATGGTGTGGGTAGAAGGGATTAATAGGGGAAAAGAGTATCTGTAATACTTTCAACACGAATAATAAATTTAAAAAAAAAGGGAATTTGACTTGGACCTAAAGCTAAAGCCTCACTCTTTCTTCCCTAAAATGTGAACATTAGAACATGCCAAAAAGGAAAAACTGGACTCTGGAAGCTTACCTAATAAAGAGGGAATATGCTAATTGACCCTCATGCAGTTGCAAATATGGCAGCACCCAGAGCCAATAAAAAGGGAATATGCTAATTGACAGTCACACCCTCAAAGATGGCAGTGCACATAGCCACAAGATGGTGGTGCCCAGTCCCCATAGCCTTCCAGCCACCCGGGGCTGGCCCGAGGTGCAGGTAATCTTTGATGGCATCTGCCCAGCCACCCAGGGCCACCCAAGGCTCAGGTAACCAGGGCTGGCCAAGGGTTACGCTGTTGGCAGTGGCAACAGCAGAGGTGGGATGGGGCGTCACTTTCCCCTTGTCGCCGGGTTGCTTCCTGCCCCTGAGGGCTGTAGGAGGGGGCAGGCCAGGCTGAGGGACCCCCCTCCAGTGCATGAATTTTCATATACTGGGCCTCTAGTATATAATATCTATATGTATTATATACAGTTTTTATATATTATGTATTTATATTTTATATATACCGTATATCTTAACATATTTTCCTTTTTAATAGAAACAAGCAAGACTCCCAGAATACAACTGTGTATTTGAATACCATTTTTTAAAAGATCCCACTGATGAATGAAAAGCACAGATAGTCCCTTCCTAGCTTTAATGTATATAAGTGGGTATACATACACTTTGAATAATTATAAAAGCAGTGTTTATTAAAATAAATTTCACTATTAAAATTGAGGGATCAGCTGTTAAAGTGTGCATACATTTTTGGGGGACACCCTGAATGTTACAGACAGTATTTTTGTCACCATTGCCTAAGTGCTTTGGGTTGTTATTTCATTTCGTGTTTCTTTCATTTTGTTTTTTGTTTGTTTTTGTGGACTGATTAATTGATTTATGTATGTAGCAGATTAACTTTCCAGCAGGCACATACTATAATTCAATATATTTAGTCTCTTCCTTCCTTTCTATTTACTTCTATCTCCCATTATTTCAAAAAGTGCCTATATTTTTTCTAGTATTTTTGTTACTTGAACTAGATTTTCAACTTTCATGAAAGACTCAATTATATTACTTTATATATTGATCCATATTGTTTGACTTTTTAAGACTCCCTCCCACCCTAGTTTCCTTTCACTCTGAAAATATACAGTAGTTCCATGGTCTATATCACACTAGGAAAGGAGTAAACAGACAGGTTCTTCTGCTCCATTGAATTTTATTTTGAGTTGATATGACTTAAAATTATACATACAGAAAATAAAGGTCACTTTTTCTCTCCCTTCTGAGATGGAAGGCATCCTTTCCCAGGCAACCTTTGGAGGAAAGAATTGTCTCATTTGATCTTAACTCTCTCCTACTTATAAAATATTTATTGGACAAATAAAAATTCTATATAATAAAGACCTGATATGCTAATTAGACTGAAAGGCAGGATGACCATCTGGATGAACTTCTGATGAAGCCAGAGCTGTGAGGGCTGAACCTTTTGTACAAATTTCATGCATCAGACCTCTAGTAGTATATAACAGAAAAAAGCGTCAATAGTGCTAAGTCTGCTAATCTCAAAATTAATTACTTTTACTAGCAAAAATCAACACATATTTTACCTTTAGAATATATTACTTCTACATCTTATATAGAATTCCACAGTGACTCAGTATTTATTGAGAATGATGTTTGCTTAAGATTCCCAGTACTTATTAATGATTTTAAAAATTCCAAGCTTCACAGGACTCCTACATATACAGTGGTACCTCGAGATATGAGTTTAATTTGTTCTGTAACCTTGAGGCGTGGGAAACTATGAGATGCTCGAGTCGCAGTAAACTGGTGGGTCGTGTGCAGCTGGCCGATCCGAGAGATTTACTCCTATCTCAAATGTTGCTCGTATTTCAAAGCAAAAATCGCTCATTCGACGGCTCGTATCTCAAAAATCTCATATGTTAGGGCACTCATATCTCGAGGTACCACTGTATCTCTATTTTAAGAGATATATTATGGGTTTTTATGAAGCATTACATTAGAAAATGATAATTTTAGCATTGCTGGCCCGGCTCAGTGGTTGAATGTCAATCTATGAACAAGGATGTCAGGGTTTGATTCCAGGTCAAGGCATAAGCCAGTGTTGCAGGCTCAAGCCCCGATGTGGAGTATGCAGGAGTCAGTGGATCAAAGATTCTTTCTCATTGATGTATCTACCTCTTTCTCCATCTTTTTTCCTTTCTGAAATAATAAGTAAATAAGTAAATAAATAAATAAATAAGAAATTAAGTAAATAAACAATAATTTTATACCATTTTCCTCTTGTCACATGTTCTGGCTAATAGAATGTGATGGAAATAACAGTGAGCCACTGTTATGTGTAGACCTCAAGGAAACTTGAGATTATTCACTCACTTCCTTGGAACTTTGCCATCACCTGTTAATAAACCCAGGATAGACTGAGAGATAAACACAGACCTAAGACCATCCACCTTGATAGCCTCAGCCAGATGCCAACTGACTACAGGCAAGATCAATTGAGCCTGGCCAAGAGCTAAATTTCATGCCTACCTAACCTGCCAACTTATGAACCAAATAAATGCTTATTGTTTTAAATCACTAAGCTTTGAGATGGTATATGACAAAGAGACCTTAACGTAACAGCACATTCCAAGCACATGGTAGGAGCAAAAGAAGGCAACTTTTCTCCATCCTATATAATAAAAGGCTAATGTGCAAATTAGCCCCTCAACCAGTAGTTCGACTGGGAGTTCAACCAGGTGGGGGCTGGCCAACCACCTGTGACCCCTCCCCCCTGGCTGGCCTGATTCAATTGGCCCTGATTGGGGCAGGCCAGGTGCACCCCACCCATTTAGAATTCATGCACCAGGCCTCTAGTAATTATATATACTTTAAGTCTTCTCCAAATACTATCATTCTGTCTCTGAATATGTTTCCTGGTCTCATCTCTACTACCATTACCTTAAATAATTTAGTTAATTTTCGTATTGCTAAAATTATTGATCTAAAGGTAAATTAAAAAACAAACGAACATGTAAATTAAGTACTTAGAGAAGTAGGGGACAAAATAAGGAGTTTTTATTCCCCAAATCTAAGTAGTTAGCCAGAGAATGACGTAGAACTCTGAAACTGGTTTTGCAAATTGAGAACATTAGTCAAGGCGGGCTTCAACTTCCCATTTCAGAGCATTGCAAACACTGGGACCCAGGAGGCTCATGGAGCACAGGGAGTCTAATGAGAGTCTCTCCTCAAAAAATAGCATGCAAAGTCTTACTCTGGGCCAAAGGATGAATGAAAATAAACCTGCCTACCCCAGCCAAGATACCACTAATGAGTGGAAAACTCAGATGGTTCCTGCCCAGGTTTATAGCCTGATCCATCTAATCTGCTGGTCCCCAAACTCAGAAAGATTAGAATTTAATTTAGAACCATGCCAGACAGTGCTGGTCTTCTCCGTTTTGCTGTGCAAATTTCTTTCAGACAATAGGACATAGTGTTTAATTGATTAGGAAGGATTCTCAACTCAGCTTGTGTGAATTTGAATCCTGGTTTTAATTGCCTTTCACCTATGCGATTTAGGCTAAATGATTTGATCTCCTTTTTGCTTTGGACACATTTTACATATTACTTACATGTTATTTTAAATTATGAGGACATTTATTCTATAAATAACACATGCCATCATGAAATGAACAGTATTATATCAGGAAAAATATTTGGATGACAAAAACCTTTGGAATTATGGATCAATTAGCTTAATAAATTAGATTTTTTAAATTGAGCATAAAAATCTATATGACAAATATAACATCATCAAATAGAGTATTTGAAACATTTATCTGGTAATGTTTCAAGGTCTTAAATGTCACTATTGAGTAAAGTACTTGTATGGTTTGTATTAAAGGATTTAGATCACATTTAGTTTAAAATAATTTATTATCAGACATAATCCATTTAAACAGGTTTCTGTAAAGTGAAAAAAAAATACTTTAATAATCTGAAGAAATTATTAAAAAACAAATAGAATGTTATACCAAAGGGGAGAGAAGTATTCTTAAAATGTCATTCTGTTAAAATCTTTTTTCAATCAGCAGTGAAACAAAGCAGCACATCCATGCATAATGATGGGGAAGTTAGCAATTTAAATATTGAATGTACTAATACCAGGAAGTAATGAATGAGCTTAGACTAGAAGCAATAATAGAAGACTTATAAAGTCGTGGAAATGGAAAAATCCAAGAGATTTAGATTCTTTTGGAAGACCATATGTTTGCATTTTAATGTCTCTTGAATATTATACTAGAATGATTGTTGCATTTATACACAAGAAATGAGCATCTAAAGAACAGAGTGAATTAATTATAATATATTGTTAGACAATTACATTTAAAGAAGCTTATTTCAAAATGAGCTTTAAGAATAATCCTTAAAGAGGATTTAATAACATTACAAATACATTATAATGATCAGCTCTTGATAACAGTTGAGAGAATATTTTAGGGATAGGCATATGCATTTAAAGAAATACTTGAGTGTTGCTTTAAAAAAATCCTGCAATTCATTAAGTCACTGTTTACAAATTAGTGAGACGTGTGGCAATATGTGAAAAGCTAAATTACATCACAGTGATTAAATAGGTCTCTCAGTTTTAATAACATTAATCTTTTTCTAAAATAGAGGTGTTGGAAATAGGGATAATTGGGTAAGCAGTTACAATGGTAGCAAAATACTACTACGTTTCTTATGATATACCTGAGTTCTCTAGATGTTCTTCTTTTTAAAAATATATTTTTATTGATTTCAAAGAGGAAAGGAGACGGGGAAAGACATAGAAATATCAATGATGAGAGAGAATCATTGATTGGCTGCTTCTTGAAGCCCCCCACCCCCCCCTGCATATATAATATTGAGATCAAGCTTGCAACCTGGGCATGTGCCCTGACCAGAAATCTAACTGTGACCTCCTGGCTCATAGGCCGATACTCAACCACTGAGCCACACCTACTGGGCGCTAAATATTTTTCTGTTAAGTACAGTTTATATTATCAAACTGCAAATGCATTGAGAAAATGTAAATTATAGATAGTTTCAACTTCTCAATTCTAAATTAATGGACATTGGGTTGTATTAAAACTGCATGATATTGAAAATAATTTTGATTGCTTTATTTTAATAGCAAAAATTGGAAATTATAACATGTTATTTGCAATTAAATAAAATTTCAAAATATCCTGTATACTATGATAGGCAAGTCACAGAAAATCTAGTATTATTATAAATACTGACATAAGTGGCATATCTTTGTTGCTGACAGTCTAGCCTTCAGTTAGGAAAAATAAATTATTCCACTTAAAGAAATCTGGAAAATTTCATCCTAGCCCTGAGTCATCTTTTTATATATCTAATAATAGTAGCAACATTGTTGAAGGACATAGAGTGCATATACACACCTGTATGCCTATCAATCAGAACAACTGCTGCTTTCTTAACTTGAACTCCCCAAAGTCCACATTTTTTCAAATTCAATTACAAATAACATGAAATTGCTGAGCACAGTGATATTTGTTTTTACAAATATTTTTGGGGTAAAAGGTGATAGGTACATAACAACATTATTTTTCTTTTTAAAAGTTGGTGTGTGGAAGTTCAATGTAAACTAGCTAATGAAAAAATCCAAATAGGACAAAAATGTACATTTATTTTAGCTAAATCCTTTGTTTCCCTCTTTGATGATATTTCATTTGTTCTTGTATAAAAGAGATGTGGAGAAGCATTTTATATAGATATGTATATAGTATATTTATATGTATGTAGATTTGTACATTTATTGTATAAAGGTTGTTGTATGCATACATCTTATATAATAAAAGGCTAACATGCAAATCAACCAAATGGCAGAACGACTGGTCGCTATGACATGCACTGACCACTGGAGGCAGATGCTCAACACAGGAGGTGCCCCCTGGTGGTCAGTGTGCTCCCACAAAGCTTCTCCCGCTTCTGTGGCAACACTAAGAATGTGAGACATCCCTCAAGGGCTCCTGGACTGCTAGAGGGTGCAGGTTGGGCTGAGGGATGCCCCTTCCCCGCCCCCAGTGCATGAATTTCGTGCACAGGGTCTCTAGTTTCATAATAAAAGTGACAAAAAATTTAGTGATACAGGAAGTCTGGCCCCTTTAAAATATGGGGAAATTGAATATTAATGACAGTACCAACTTGGAAAACTACAAGGACATCAGAACAGGAATTTTTTTATTTTTTTACAGTAAAAATCTAATATTCTCCAAGGAAAAGATGTGGAGAAGCAGAGATAATAGTAAATAGTAGGATGAGTGGATGTATTCTCTATGAATAACTTGGGTAGCCAGAAACTGACCTTGATGGTCAGGTGAGATCCAAATCTTGGGACCATTCCTAAAGAAAAGAGACCACCTGTTCTTGGTGGAGGAATGGGGCAGAGAGATAGCCATTCAGAGTCCTGTGGAAGTTTCTTGGATTGATAACCGAACCAAAATAATCTCAGTTTAATGGAACTGTATAAAGCAAGAGAAAGTGTTCTGGAGGCATCACAGTGAGAGCAAAATTGCTCAAAGGAGGATATAGATCAGTGGTTCTCAACCTGTGGGTCGCGACCCCTTTAGGGGTCGAACAACCCTTTCACAGGGGTTGCCTAAGACTATGGGAAAACACCTATTTCCCATGGTCTTAGGAACCAACACACCGCTCCTCTGTGTAGCAAAATGTAGTCATGTAGTTTACTGTTGTTATATGAAGACTGTTGCCCATGCTATACCATGATTCGAGACAAAATTTCATTTATTTTGTAATTAGAAATAAATATTTCACAATATATAATTACATATTGTTTTTGTGATTAGTCCCTATGCTTTAATTATGTTCAATTTGTAACAATGAAAATACATCCTGCATATTAGATATTTACATTACAGTTTATAACAGTAGCAAAATTACAGTTATGAAGTAGCAACGGAAATAATTTT
>PVJN01013855.1:0-47927 GCA_004026805.1 Lasiurus borealis | reverse complement strand
AGAGATCAATCAAAGGACTTGTATGCATGCATATAAGCATAACCCATGAACATAGACACGGGGGTGTTGGGATATGCCTGGGAGAGAGGGGGGCAATGGGGAGATATGTATACACGTAACACAATAAACACACACACACACACACACACACACACACACACACACACACACACAAAGAAGTTGTAATGATATAAAACCTTAAAAATTCTGCATCATAGTGACAATATGATCTGATCCCTTAGGGCTCTCTGCAGAGTTAAATACTCCCCTAAATGGAACGCCTCCCTAATGAAAGTATTATGGAATTAGGTAGTCATGCTTAGTACAGCTGTATTATCTCTGTTCATTCTCCTGAAAATACCAACCATGTGTCTCCAGAAATAGGTTTAAATATCAATCAGTCATTAATAACTTGAAAAGCAGAGAAACCAGAAATAGAAACATAAATAATGAGCAGAATTCTATGTTTCACTGGTTTGGTTTTATGGAGGAAAAGAATAGAAAACCAGAAACAATGAAATGGACAAATCTGGTGAAGAAATTGTGCTAAACCAAGACTGTATACTTAACTCTAATTTTTTCAGCTTTGTGAAACTGTCTAGGTTAAAGATTCTATTTTTCTTCATGAGACTACATATGAAAGAAACACACAAATATGTCAAATTGTATATGTAATATGCACACACACAAATACACAGTGAGATCTTTGTAGATATTGCTTGAACCGGAGGGTCTCAAATTATTTATATATATATGTTTATTTGGGTCACATAATATGCTGTGACCTGCAAATAGTTTTGTAATTACTACATTGCCATAAGCTTAAATCAAAAGTTCCCAAGTTTAATAGATTTTTACTTTGAAAATGCCTACAAAAGTAGAAAGCGATAATTTTTTCAATAGTTTACATATCAATAATTATGTCATGAACACTGTACTCATTTTTTTAAGTTATAAATTATCCAATTTTACACATAAAGGTAAAACTACTAAGTATAAATATAAAGATATATTATTTTGAATGTAGTATTCTGTCATCAAAATCTACACTTTCACTTGTTAAAGACTACATATTCCTTAGATATTAAAATCTCCCACAAAATATTTTTTAAGAAGGACCACTGTTGAAAACATACAGAATCCTTTTCATTTTGTATTTATCTGGTTTAGTAACTACCTAGGTTGCATAGGTAAACTTTCATTTATTAGATCTTACATAGCTATAGATTTTATTGAGATCCTATCTCATGAGAAAGAGGACCTATGAAGTTGCCTAATAAGCATTTTCATGTTTATGAAATACTAAATATTATAAAGAAGAAATAAGTTGACTTCTTTCCATTTTACTTACAAATAGATATGGAAAGACCATTGTGTAACTAAAGTCTATTTGTTATTTATTTTAAATAGAGGACAATTCTTTTAAAAGCAAATAGTCCTTGATGTTGTTTTATTAACATGATTTTGATTAAGTACAATATTGTAGAGCCCTAAGAGCCCAAAACAGGATACAAAATCCCTTTCAGATTTGCAAGAAAACACTAACAGCTGAAAAAAAAACAAAAACATCAACCATCCAAACCTTCAAATAAGAAGATATATTTGTTTATTAATTCATATATATTTATAGAACTGTGAATTATCCACCATAAAATATGAAACATTATACAGTTTATGCACTCTAAATTTAATGCTTTACTAGAGAATATATATCTCCTCCTAAAATATCCCCTCAAAATAACTAGATGATATTTGACTAAGATCAATGCCAACAGAGACAACATCTTACGCAGTTTCAGAAACAAAGGGGACATTTTTTAATAATATACATTGTTGCACAAATGTAGGTTTACAGTTGTTTGTATGGAAAAAAATACAATAATATCTATATATAAAAGCCTAATATGCAAATTGTCCCCTCAGGAGTTTGACTGAGAGACCAGGAGTTTGATCGCTCCCTATGACATGTGTTGACCCCCAGGTGGTGGCACGGAACAAAGGAAGGCCCTAGCTAGCATCCAGCTGGGAAATGAAGGCCCTGGCCAGCAGTCAGAAGGCCCTGATCACTGTTGAAGCATAGGGACCCTACCCATGCACAAATTTCATGCACCAGGCCTCTAGTTAATAAATAATATAAGGATAGACTCTGTGTTTTGCACACTCACACTATATGTTGCCCCCACCTGTATATATACCTGTATATATAAATATACATACATAAATACACATACATATCCTATATAATAAAGAGGTAATATGCAAATTGACCCTCATACCTTTATACAAGATGGCTGCCCTCATGTGGTCAAAGATGGCCATCACAAGATGGCTGGTGAGGAAGGTAGCTGTGGGCGATCAGGCCAGCAGGGAAAGGCAGTTAGGGGCGACCAGGCCAGCAGAAGAGGGCAGTTGGGATTGACCAGCTGGCAGGGGAGGCCAATTGGGGATGATTGAGCCAGCAGGGGAAGGCAGTTGGGGGCAATTGGACTGTCAGAGGAGCAATTAGGCATCAATCAAACTGGAAGAAGAGTGTTTAGGGCGTGATCATGCTGGCAAGCAGAAGTGGTTAGGGGCAATCAGGCAGGCAGGCAGATGAGCTATTGGAAGTCAGCAGTACCGGATTGTGAGAGAGATGTCTAACTGCCAGTTTAGGCCCGATCCTAAACCGGCAGTTAGACACCCCCTGAGGGGTCCCAGATTAGAGAGGGTGCAGGCTGGGCTTAGGGACCCAACCCCGCCCCCGCCAGTGCACAAATTTCATGTACCAGGCCTCTAGTAAATATATACATGTGTGCGTATATGTGTATATGTGTGTGTGTGCATATATATATATACACACATACACACACACACACACACACACACACACACACATAATCAGGGAAGTTTCATGGATAGAAGAATTTTAGCAGAGAGCAATGTAATGACAGACACTGAATGAAAGCCAAGAGAAAGTAGAGTATTGATGTTCATGGTCATTTCATATGTTAAGAATGTTGACAGATATTGGACTTCATTTAAGCATTCATTAGCTCAGTAAGTGCAAATTGTGTGTCTATGATATCCCAGACAAAGACATTACTTACAAAGCTTAATACAAAGCTTAATAATAAATATATATTATTTTAATTTAAAAAATACAATAAAAACAATAGAGACTACTTGCAAACATATAACAAGGGAACTCATTTAGTCTAGTAAAGGCAGAGAGAGGTTGATGACAAGTGGAATTGGACTAAGATCCAAATGTAGAGTAGGAATTAGCTAAGCAAACAGTAGGGTAAATAGAAAATTACTAACCAAACAGATGGAAATGTAAATCTTCTGCTGAGTGTGAACAGCTGATCTATAGTCAGTCATAGATCTATACTTTTTAATTAGGTGAGTTAATTAATTCCATTCATTATATCAACCAGTTTTATTTGAATTTTCTGTTACATTCAATACAAAGGGTCCTGCTTGATTTGGAAGTGTATTTATTGATCACTTGCACTATCATTTTTAGTTTATAATATTATATATCTCTGGAGAGTTTCATGGTTAATGAATTTAATTTAATGGAATTTTTAGAAATCTAAAAATGGATTAGGTCCATCTACTGATATATTTTTTCAGTGCTGATCAATATAATGTACAGCTAAATATATAAAAGCCTAAGCAACCATTCAACTGTTTGACCATTGGACCAGTAACTATGATGCTCACAGACCACAAGAAAGCAGACACACAATGCACAGGCATGGAAATATGGAACAAACTGGTGAATCTCAGAGGAAGGGGGCAGAGGGAGGGTGGGAAGAGATTAACCAAAGATCTTATATGCATACTAGAGGCCCAGTGCACAGATTTGTATATGGGTGGGGTCCCTCAGCCTGGCCTGTGGGGATCAGCTCACGGACATCCCCCGAGGGATAATGCATTGTAAGAGAGTGCAGGCCAGGCTGAGGGACCTCACTGGTGCATAAATCTGTGCACAGGGCCTCTAGTATAAAATAATAAGTAGCTTTGACATTATTCAATCAGAGAGAAAATAAAACCATGTATTGGATTTCTCTGTAAAATTTTTGAAATGATTTTAACCCATGTAATTCTTACTTGCCAAAAGCTAAAATGTAAAATATGAAATCATTTATATTTCATTAAATTCTAATGAAAATTTAAGTTGGTAAAAAAAAAACACAAAATGATGAAGCTATTATTATCTCAATTATAAGCATGTCAATATTTTATGTTAAACCTTCCTTTTTTCCCCTATATACCTGCCATAAGATTCTCTAATACTAATATTATTTGAATAATTAAATTTGATGCCTGTCCTATTTTGACATGCCAAATTAATGTGTTAAAAATTACTTAAAAAACTCTTTTGCTACAATTTTTCACTTTTAAAGTTGGAAAATAATACAGAGGATATAATGCCATTATACACGTAGACAATATAATAGCAACATATGAAACCAAAATGTCATTAGCTGCCATTTACTTATTACTAAATATCTATTTTGAATTGGAAAATAATCTGTTGAGCAATTTAATCATCATGCATTTAAATTATAAGCACAATAACAGCAACAGTGACCTGATGGTCAGGCATTTCCTGTAAGACAATGACCATATAAATCACAGGTCCTCAACTCTGCTTAAAAACCCCTACTGCTCCAGGCACTCATTAACTCTTAGGGAACACTTGGGCTAACAGATCATTAACGCTGGGAAAAAGCGCCCAGATGGTTCACACCATGGATTATGTGCAAATGAGAAATGTCATCACTGAATAAAGTTATTATAAAATTGCAACTCAGCATCTTATTTTCACAGAGTATTTTAACTGAAAACTCCTTGGAAATAGACCAATACTTCAGGCACTCTTGGGGAAGAAGAGTTCAAAGACTAGTTCAAATCTTGTTCATACGCTTATGAACCGCCATTTAAAAGATGGCAGTTTGTATGAGATATCTTTTCCTACAGGAAGTCCTCCGTGATCCTGTCTCCGGACTAAGTTAGATACTTCCATCACATGTTCCCATCATGTCTTGTGTTTTTGCTGCTGTTGTTCATTTTCTTGTTTGTTTTCCCGTTAGATTGTAAGTAAGGTTCTTTTACTGGTACATCATATATTGTTCATAAATAAATGGATACATTACTGCTGGATTTTCCCATAGAAATTTTAATCAAGTTGTCACTGTTAATTTTTCAGCATCAGGAGTTTGCTTTAGATTAATATTAGTAAAATCACTGTGAGTATTTTAATGAACTATTCCTCAGTACCCCCTTTCTCTGCGAATGGTGTACCATATGTATGTCAACAAAACATTCATAATTAGCATCAAAGAAATTTTGCCTTAATTTTCTTAAGATTACAGACTATATTTCTAAATTATCTAAATCCATTGACTGGAAGAGAAGCAAACTGCCCTTCTGATACTTAATATATAACTGTCATTGGGTGGCACCTCAAGCAGTATTATAACACAATTGTACACAAAGGTCATTGGCCTATCCCTCTAATAAGAGATATAAAAATATTTATTTAGTTCAGAGACTTTATAATTAGGCTAATATTAATCTTGTAAATTAAGACATTTCTTATTCTTCAGCAGCTAACCTCAGTTTGTTTTTGTGTTTGTTTGTTTGAATGAGTCGGTATACATTTTCTTTCAGGATGTGTCTTAAATGTACATGCTATGATTCCAATGTAAAACAATTTCAAATATGCATGACTGGCTTGTATTTAAGTAATGTCATTTTTACCTGGCTAATAGAAATCTAGTATCCTCAGCCGTCTGAAAGTCACTTTGATTCTCCCTATGAAACAAATGTCACCCTAAAGTTTACCCTCGCTAGTGCAAGGTAAGTGGGGAGAAATGTTTAAAATTATATTTTAAACTATGCCTGTAATAAGGATGAGGAGGATATGCAGAGAATTTCCTGAGTTGGAAGTAAAAAAAAAAAAAAAAAAAAAAAAAAAAAAAAAAAAAAAAAAAAAAAAAAAAAAAAACAAAATCAGAGACCACTAAGGGAAACAGACTCAATGACAAGAACATAATTTCATTAAAATGAACAAAGTTGCTATCCATGGTGACAGAAAAAAGTCAGTATTGTGTTCAGTGGAACTTGCTTATGTAGGCATAAAACATACAAATGCATTTAGAATATATATGAAATCTGGTAGTTCTATACACCCACAAATAAGGTTAGATACCTAAAGAGATGAATATCAGGTTTTAAAAAAATTACCTTCCCAATGGATGGAAAAATAACACATTAAGGGATGATATTTTGGGTTGAAAACAATATAAACTCCAGAGTAGCTTTAGATAGTATCTTCTCATGATTGTTATTCAACTCAAGCAAGAGATTTACTTTGCTGGGTACATGTTTTCAAAAACAAGATATGTTAAGAATATTCTCTTAAATTTTCATTTAATAATTTCTAACCATAATTAAGCCAGAAAAACCACCTATGAAACATAGATTTACTAAATCAATATTCCACAGTGATATGCACTTAATGTTATAGTATCAAATTATGGTTAAACATAAACCAACTCTTTTGGCACATATTTAACTAGGGGCCCAGTGCACAAATTCATGCACCTTGAAAGGAGCTGTGGGCTGCAAGGCTGCTGTAGACACAGAGGCAGTCTCAGCCCATCCTCCACCCCCCGCCTGGCCCCTCGCGCTGTGGCTCTTGGTTTCTGTCTGCAGGCAGCCCTGCTCCCACTGCTACTGCTCCCAGGCACTGCCAGTGCCAGCCCCGCCTGCACCCGCTGCTGGTGCCATCCCCAATCACTCTGCACTGTTAGCGGGTCTGAGCCACGATCACCCCTCAGAAATAAGGGGATGTGGAGAAGACTTCAGGCGTGATCAAGGCTGGCAGCCACTGCTCACACCTATCGATGGCACGAAGTGATGGAGACCAGCCCCGGGCACTGGCAGCGGGTGTGAGTGAGTGGCAAATCTGGTGCTGGCTGCAGGGGCAAGCACCAGGTTGGATCGTGGCATGTGCTAGCAAAGAATGTTCAGTAACCGCCAAAGGCTCACTCCAATGACAGCAACCAGCACCCTGCCTCTGTCTGCCAACCCTGCTCACCTGATCCACCATCCTGCTGCGGCCAACACCAACCATATTCCTTCCACAAATGCCCCCCGGTGGTCAGCACACATTATAGCAACTGGTTGTTCGGTTGTTCCACCTGTTTTGCTCTTCGGTCTATTTGCAGATTAGCCTTTTATTATATAGGATGTTATAATCTGTTACTTTTCTGAAAGTGCATCTCATACTGTTTTCCCAGGGGGGTATACGATAATTATACATATATTTCTGTAAGTGTTTTGGTCACTACTTTGCCCATTAACTAATAAAAGGGAGAACTGTCATATAAATTCTAGAGTAGTTCAATTTACTAGGCAATACTTTGGATGTCCCATGCACATCACTATTTTATAAAAGGTTCTGTGAAACATATTGTCCCTTCATTTACTAAATCAAAATTAGGCAACCGGGCACTTTTGACATTGGACTTTTAACTGTTTTTTAGTGAAAATCAACACATCACTTCTATGTCTTTTTCTTTTATTCTTAAATGTATTGGGGCAACACTGGTTTATGAGTTTATATAGGTTTCAGGTGTACATTTCAAGTGTACATTCTACGATACATGACTTGTATCCTACATTGTGTGACCAAAGTAAAAAAAAAAATGTCACCACTTCTATGTCTTTAACAGTGATTAATTTCCAATTGCTAGCTTTGCCATCCTTGTTTACATGGAAATGCTGTGAGAATGTTAACAATTTGTATCCATTACACATTGGAGGAACAACTAGCTGTTTTGGCTAGTGGATAGAGCATTGACTGGCCTGCAGACAGAAGGGACTCAAGTTTGATTCCTGTAAAGGGCATGTAGCTTTGTTGCAGGCTTCTCCCCAGCCCAGGCTCAGGTTGGGGTTCATGCAGGAGGCAACCAATAGGTGTGTTTCTTTTACGCTGACATTTTTGTCTGCCATTCCCTCTCTCAAAAACAAATGGAAAAAATACCCTTGAGAGAAGGTTAAAATTTTTCATAATTAAACAAATTATTACGTGACATCTCTTTTTTACTTCCCTGCTGTAATGAACTTCAACATGAAAAGCATAAATCCTGTCTATAGTCTTGAACTTTATAGATAGTGTTCTTGAACCAACAACTAAATGTATCATATGCAATATTACTTAGGTTCTTACATTATAAACCCTCAAACAAAGCTTTCATTAAAGGGATGATTTCCATTTTTTTTTTTTTGGTTCTAATATTACCTGGGAATATTTTGGAGAATAACATGATTAAATTTTGACAAAATTCTTAAAGATAGATTATAGCTAGACATTTTGCCAGCAACAGAACTTTTGCAAAGACGAATAAAGCGGATTTGGTATTTTTCATTATGTTGAGGTGAGAGGGGGAAAAAAGGGATAAAGGGAAAAGAAGAAATATCACAAAATAATATGTGTACTTTTAGGATCAAAGCATATTGTGATTAGAAGGTGGTGCTTCAATATCTTTAAGCTTTCGGCTTGGATTTCATGGTCCAATAGAATCACATAATGGGAACAAAATACAATCATTTGGAGACACATAAGGTTGCCGGTTTTTAGGTTTTTAAGCAAGGACATTAAAGTTAAGCAGATTGTGGAGACTGTTTTGGCTCAGTGGATAGAGTGTCGGCTTGCAGACTGAAAGGTCCCAGGTTTGATTCCGGTCAGGGGCATGTACCTTGCTTGCAAGCATATCTCCACTGTGGGGCATGCAGGAGGTGGCTGATCAATGTCTCTCTCTCATCGATGTTTCTGACTTTCTATCTCTCTCCCTTCCTCTCTGTAAAAAGTCAATAAAATATGTAAAAAAGTAAATAAAAATAATAAAAATAAAATTAAGCAGATCTGAAATGACTTTTTACCATCCACAATGTACAAATAAATAAATAAATAAATAAACATGGTATTTGTAGAGCTCTTAAATAAAGCACATGTAAATATTCCTAGGTGGCAAGCATCTAGACACAACAGCTAACACTCATGATTCACCATTTTTAGAAAGGTGCAATTCCTGAAAGAAAGATATTACACAGAGTTTCCCCACTGTACTAGTTAATTTGATCTTGAACCAGGGTCCTAGGTTTAGGAAGCAGAACGCAATGTGGGTTTTATCTCCCACTGGCTAATGTGACTTGTGATCAAATTGGCCCCAATGGCATCCAAGCAATGAGTTCTTTTAGACTAGGGTGGCAGCGATATGATTTGGAAGTGTTTTAAAGTTTTGGGGGTAGGAGGCAGAAAAACCATAGAATCTTTTATTTGTAATGGAAAGGCAAAAGATATATAGTTTTTAAAACCATTTTAAAAGCTCATCAAAAATATTTTTGTGAGTTAATGTGAAACAGCACAAGTCATTCTAACAAAAATAATCATTCAGTTTTTAAATTATAAGAGTGTCCTTCATAAAAAGCAATTCAATTATACTTTGCAGAGTTCCAAATGTTCACTCTGCTCTTCATTAGTTTCAAATATAAATATGTATTTTTTTTAAGCAGGCTGTTCTATCTGAATAACAATCACCTCAGGGCACTTTCCTTCCTGCTATGCTCAAGGTTAGGCGGGGCTTTATAGATCTTTATTTCTGGAAGATGCACAGTAGACCTTATAGCATTTTGACCAGAAAAACTGCCTGTCCTAAAATTCTTACCGGTCTACTCACACCCTGGCAGTGTTTCTCAGTGGTTAGAGAGTTGGCCCATGGACCAAAGGGTAGAGGGTTCAATTCCCAGTCAAGGGTATAAGCCTGGATTACAGGTTGATCCCTAACCTGACTGGGGCAAGTACAAAAGGCAGTCAACTTATGTGTCTCTCTCTCATTGATGTTTCTCTCTCTCTCTCTCTGTTTCTCTCTCTCTTGCTCTTTCCCTCCCCTCCCCCCGTCCCATCTCCCCTTCCACTCTGTCTAAAAAACATCAATGAAAAAAATACCTTCTGGTGAATATTAACAACAACAAAATTCTCACACTTGCTAATCTTTTGATCTGATGTCTGTATTGAGAATTATGTTAGGGATTAGTAAATACTAATCTGAATTTTATTTACTCGAAAATAAGTCTGAAGCAATATATGTTAACGTATCTAATAGACGCTTTTTCCCTCAGTTTCTTTTGTGTTTCCCATTCTGAAACCCTATACCAAAGTGATTTTAAATGTTACTATGAATAATAGCACATAAGGATCCCTATAAACTCTCTTGTGTGTTGAACTCATTAAAAATAAACATTCCAACATTGTCATGGGAAAGAAACAATATTAGAAATTCAATTCAATTTTGTCATGCTGTATATTTTGCAATTTTAATTTTAGGTTAAGTTTATGGGTAAAGATTAAGAAATTAAACAGAATATGGCCTGAAAGGAAATTTAAAGCAAGTAAATGGTTTATGTCAAGTACTAGTGTTATCGTGTGCATACATATTCTGACACATAATAAATTATTTAGCATCATTTTAATTAACTAATACATTGAGGTAGGAAGGATAACTTATGACTTTAATTAAAACGTGTGCTTGAGTGAGTCTGTAAATTTTCTTACATGTGAATTTCATCACCTGCAACATAAGTAGAACATGCTAGATGATTCTAAGTACATTCCAAATGTTTTAAATTGATTGCTTTGCTGTGCACAGAAGCCAGCCTTTCATAGATGCTATTCTAATATATAGTAAAGTAGTATCTCATATTTCTATTGCAGTTAATTATGTTTCATCATTTTAATTTAAAGATAATGTGATAAGACAGTTTGTTTTTTCTTTAACTTTAATCATTTAAAAATCATTCATAGAAGTTATATTATCGACAATAGCTCCATATGTAAGGTCAAAATTTATTAATTTTCCAAGAAGAGTCCCAAAATAAGGGCATCTTTCCAGGTTCAGTCTTTGCTTGCTGATCAAACATTTTAAAAAAAAGTATTTTCAAATGCTGCCTCCATATAAGTACTAATCCCATTACTCTAATTTTCTCATGGAATTAATTTAAAAGTCAAAATGTAAAATGAGGACTGTTAAGTAAATTTTAGGGGTAAAGTTATTTATTCCTCATGCATGTATGTATATGTGTGTGTATATATATATATATACACACACACACATACATACACACATATATATATACACACATACATACATATATACACATACATACATATATATACACATGAGGAATATATACATATATGTATACACACACACACACACACACACACATATATATACATGAGGAATAAATAACTTTACCCCTAAAATTTACTTAACAGTCCTCATTTCATATTTCGATTTTTAAATTAAATATGTGTGTATGTATATATGTATATTTAATACATATATACATATATGTGCATTTAATTTTTAAGATTACACATATTTATACAAGAAATGACTCCCTTAAGCTAATGCCTTGATAAAATATATCAATTTGAAAATATGAGCTACAGATAAAGCGACATTATCTGAATATTTACTTATACCCTACTTAATATTCTCTTTCAATATTCCATATATCCCACGTATACCAGAAAGTCATCTTTAGCACAAAGGAAAACACAGTCCCATCAGAAAACAGAGTTACAGAAGGGGTCATTGTGCTCCGGTCACAGGAAATAAGATCGCCTCCCTGTTTTGGAGAAATTCATTTTTTATTCACAGACGAGTAAAATGCGAAAACCCTCCCAGTCTTACAGGCTTTGCAGTATTGGGTAACACCCGAGGGGGACACTCTGTCTCTGGCTCCTGGTGAGCCCTCTCAAATGGCTGCACGTTTCTGCAGGTGGATGGCAACGCAGTGTCAGTGGCTTCATAGGAAAAGCACTGACACAGCTCACTCTGGTAGTAAACATTCTGGAATTCCCTGAACCCACCATGTCCCCAACCCCGCCATCCGCTGTGCCCGGGGATGGTTTGCCCCTCCATCCGACTAGATGGCAAACCTCCCCGGCTGTGTTTGTAAAGTGATGATTGCAAATGCTTCCTCTGCTTTACTTCCTGTTTCTAGACTATGCTTTCTGCTTCCTTAGCATGTCACCTTCTCTCCGTTGACACTGTATTTAGCTTGGCAGTATTTTGAAATTGACTCGGTGCGGAATCTCATTAATATCACTATTTTTTTCTCTTTCAGTTGTATGCCTCCCTCCAAAGGAACTTTCAAAGCCAGGCTGTTTCCATGGTACTGACAAAATCGGCTGTACATCATCTAACGTTGCATTAATTCCAGTTTTATGTTCTCCTGCTTTTATAAATTATTGAGAGGTGCTGCACGGCTCGCAGAAAAATCTAATGCTGGGACTCTCTAGGCGGGCTCTTACTGATCTGAAGATATGCCTACTTGATTTGAAAGAAAAAAAAAAGGATAACGTTTTTCTCTCCAGTTCTTCATCACGCCCTTCATCTACCTAAACACTGTGAGCTTTCTAGACAGACGGGAAAATAAGTACATCCTTTCAGAGATTATGCCTGGATCGTCATGATTTTAAAAGCGCAGTATTGATCATGTCTAATGGTTCTCACCGATGGGAGATGAAAAATAATCAGGACACTGGAGATGATTCTTTAAAACTACCGAATGTTAAGGAATCTGTCTTTAGGGCTTGAGTATTTTTACGCTTCTAGAAATCTGCTAATACATGTTCAATATCACTTTTAGAATAAAAGCCATGTAGAAAGTTGTATAAAGGTGATTGGACACATTGTGACATGTAAATAAGGCAGGCTAGTGAGTAGTATGGCAGTTAAGAGTGCACATGTGTATTGTGTAAAATAAAATAGAAACAGAAACAACTTCCTAACAAAATTGTCAAGAAAGAATGTACTATATAAAAGGTGTAATAGAAGTTATCATCTCTCCAGAAGGATCTCTACTTTAGTTATGGAAAACAGTTAATTTACTCTTTGAAGAATGAGTCTGATTTAAAGAAGATCAGACAAAACTATACGACATTTATGGGGAAGATAGATTTCAGAAAGACTCTTGACTGAATTGAATATCTGACGGATAACTTAGGTTTTTGGATAGCAGTGGATAGTCACTGATGCTTTGGAAATTGCGTGTTAAGATAATTGAGAGGAATAGTCTGAGAATAGAGAATAGAATGGAGACGAAATGAAGGAACAGAACAGAGACTAATACAAAAATCAAGTAGTCAGTGGAGAAGAGAAAAAAGCACCTAGAGCATAAGAACAGATGCTTATGGGTAGTAAAAGTAGTAAAAAAAAAATCAGAAACATATGTGTTGATGAAATTTACAACAGAAATAAAACATGAAAGAAGAAGCAGTTTCAATGTAAGAACTTTATAAAACCTGCACATCTCATGGCCACCGTCTCAAAAATAATTTAGTAATACAACCAAAATTGGAGGTGTGATTTGAACTTTTTTTTAAAATATATTTTATTGATTTTTCACAGAGAGGAAGGGAGAGGGATAGAAAGTCAGAAACATCGATGAGAGAGAAACATCAATCAGCCGCCTCCTGCACACCCCACACTGGAGATGTGCCCACAAGCAAGGTACATGCCCCCAATTGGAATCGAACCCGGGACCTTTCAGTCGCAGGCCAACACTCTATCCACTGAGCCACACCGGTCTCGGCTGATTTGAACCTTTATAAAGCACATTAGGAGCTTTACAAACATTATCCATTTCATCTTCATAACATCCATGCAAGTCATTTTCATTGATGAGCAAACATGATACATGCGTAGGCGACTTGCCCAAGATTATTGGATTCCACTCCAGGTCTTGTCCACAGTCCATTCCCCTTCTACCACAACACGCCACGATCGATGAGACCACCAAGGTGTAAGAGAGCAGATGTCACATTACAGAGGAACAGATGGCTAACATATGAAAACAAAGTATGGAGGGATGCAGCAATGCAGGCTTTATGTTCAGGCAGCTGCACCTGTGAACCTGACTGTGATTTAGAGGGATGAGAGTTGCTTAACATCTCTCAGCCTCAATTACTTTATCAGTAACAGAGACTAATGCCTACCTCACTGAGGTTGTTATAGTTGTTGACAAAATGTATACAAAGCACAAGCAATTATGTGCTAGACAATTTTACATACCAGGACATAAGGGATGTTCTGTAAAATAATGGTCTGAGAAAAGGCCGTGTATGTACATGTATCTATGTATGCTACATCAACGATATAACACAAACGTGTCATTTATGTATCTGTTAGTGCAGGCACTACTGATTGAAAATGTCTTACATGAAAACAATTGTACATTGTCTTTAATCATAACTCTGTGGAAAATGCTATTTTATCTATTTTATAGATTAGTCTTCTTAAATCTGAGAGAAATGGAGTCCAAATTAGTAACTATCAGAAGAGGGACTTAAATTCACATCACTCAGGCTCTATTTATTTTTCTCAGTTAATCATTATTGCAACAATGACATCACAATCAGGGAAGAAGAGATTATCACTAAATGTCAACGAATTGTAGTCAAAAGGGACAGGGAAGAGATATTAATAGTGTCCATAAATTTAAAAACTAACAGTAGTTTCTCTGATTTTTTCATGATATCAAAAACACATGGGCTTCTAGATGAGTATGTATAATAAGTTTTACTCCAAAAAAATTGTGAAGTGATTCCATTTTTACAACTTTTAGCTTCATTTATGCTAATGATTTGCATATCAACTAGTACATTATATTGTTCTTCCATTGTATTCACCCACTGTTTGCACAGGTGGCCTTAATGAAAATTATTTTATGATGTTTTAATAAGCGTTAGCAAGATATAAAGAAGTTTAATGTTTTAGCAAGTCAAATTATATAACTGTTCAGATCTATCCATTCACTTATTTACTGTTATAAAATCTAATGTTATTAAACCTAAAGGGTTAAAAATATAGTTTGATACTAAATAAATAAGCGAAAATGAATAGGAATACCCAAATATGGCAAAGGAGAAAGACTAGTTGGATGCATTAGTAAGAGACAAAATATGAAGAACTTGTTAACATTGTAGGATAGTATGATTATATAAAAACCTGGTGGCCCAGTGAATGAAATCATGCACATTGAAAGGAAATTAATTAGAAGAAATATTTTAATATTGCTATTCACTCTTTCTCTATAATAGAGGTGTCATCCACTCTCACAATCGACAATGACAGTTCGAAACACAGCAAGAGCTTTATGCACAAGTCAACTTAGCCATTTATATATTTAGAATAAACTTCCTTAATTGGAACTGCTTTCTGATTTGGCTAAACTTTTCCCAGCCCACTGACATACCCCAACTTCTCTTTCAGGTAATTGTCAGCAATTGGAGAGAGTACAGGATGGGCTAAGGGACATACACCCCCATGCATGAATTTCATGCACCAGGCCTCTAGTGTTTAAATAAGGAAATAAGTGAGTTGAAGCTAGAACTTTTAGACTTGTTAATTGAGCTGAAAATATATTATGTGGACTTCCTACACCTGATGGTGCTTACTTTCTGTACCTACGTAGTATCCTACAGTGATATTTTCTTTAGTATTTGCCTTTATACTTCTTAACTGATAAATTCCCCCAAATATCTGAGTTTTACCAACAACTCTGCAGTTATATTAAGTTTTGCAAACAAATCTTAGATTTGTCTCATTTTAATTTAAAAATCCTTCTCAATTACAAATATTTTTGGATTACATCTACTGGGTCTGTTTATAACAATGATACATTAGGTTATTAAAATATATATCAGCCATGATTGAGTTTAATTTTATTCTCATATAGGTTTCATAACTTTAAAAATGGGAACATCAGATTAGATATTCTGCATATAGAATTTTCTACTTTTGTTATTCTGAATTTTTTTGACTCCTGGAAGAGTTTATATAAAACTTTATGTATCCAGTTGGCTAGGCAATGATGTCACTTGTTTGGTCAAACACTAGTTTAGATGTTGCTGTGAAAATATTTTGCAAATGATTTTAGTTAAGGAGAGGAGGTTGTCCATGATAATGTGGTAGGGCTCATTCAGTCCTAAATTCTTGAAAAAGAAATATCTTCCTGAAGACTCTTAACACAGAAATCCTGCCTGACTTTCCATCATGACAGCCTGTCCTACAAATCTCAAACTCCTAAATCCCCAAAATGGCATGAGTTAATAACTTGATATACATCTTTTGTTTATCTACCCACATATATCCCATTGATTTTGTTCTGTGGAGAGCTGTGGCTAATACAACATGAGTGTCATACACACACATATGCATACACTCCCAGTATGTGCATAATTTTGACCCTTGGTAGAAATATAAAAGAAAACCAATTTAACATTTCATGTTCTAGGTGGAAAAATAATATTTTTCTAAAAAAGATGTGTACATGAAATAAACGACACAGATAACAGCATCCGGGTTTTACACGGATCAATAAGAAATCATATCCCAAAGAAAGTGTGTAGAAAAGAGTGAAAAAGAGAATTAAAGAGCATATATAGGTTTCCTTAGATTTTCTCATAAGATTCAAGGGGTTGGGTAATTCCCTTCCAAAGTGGAAGAATAACACAATTTGTTCAGCTCACCTGATAAAATGCATCTTAAAAAAGTGTATATCTCCCCTTCCTCTAAAAATATGAATTGAGTTAAGGATAGAGAGAAATTTAAAGCCAGATAAAGAAAAAAAATGAGAACAACACATACATCTACTATATAAATAGTCTCAGATCACCATGTTTCTCAAATACCTAAAGCTATAGTCATTTTCCAAAACAAAGGTTATATATATTTTTTCATGTTTTTCTTCCTCCAGCACTTAAAAATTTGTATTTCAATTATTCCTGGAGAATTTCCCCAGCAAAAAAAAAAAAATGTCTTGGTAGTATATTGATATATATCATGTTCAGATAGGCAGTGAGTGAAACCTCATAAACAATGACCATAAACAATGACATACATAATGACCTCATCGCTTTCAGAGTTCACATATTTGAGGAATAGGAAGAAGAGAAATTCTACAGGAAAAACCCAAGATATGACATTGACAAGCTGATTTGCTTAATGTCTACTAAGGTAGCAGAAAAATAGTTTAAGAATCTAGCTGTTTGACAAATGGCAGGGGAGATTGGGAGGGCGGGGGTTAGAGAGCAAGCAAAGGACGTGTATGCATGCATATTAACATAACCAATGGACACAGACACTGGGATCATGGGGGCTTGTCTGGGGTGGGAATGGCTGAGGGCAGGAGGAGGGGTGTCAATCAGGGGAAAAGGAGACATATGTAAAACTTTAGACAATAAACAAAAGAATCTGTTTGAAAGGCATTAACAGGAAGAGTGAAATAACAGCAGAAGATAACATGCTCTGTCAGGTAACAAGTTAAAAGAATATATGAATTTAGAAATTCATATATGCCAGCAATGTATGGAAATATTAGGCCAGTAGCAACTGTGGGCCACAAAATTAATTTTTTTAATATATTTTATTTTTTTACAGAGAGGAAGGGAGAGAGATAGAAAGTCGGAAACATCGATGAGAGAGGGGCATCGATCAGCCGCCTCCTGCACACCCCACAGTGGAGATGTGCCCCCAATCAGAATCGAACCTGGGACCTTTCAGTCCGCAAGCTGATGCTCTATCCACTGAGTCAAACCGGTCTCGGCCACAAAAATAATTTTAAAGTTCACACTGGCTTGCTACATTAATAATAATCAAAGAAATAAGAAAATCTTAACATATTCTATTTGACCCAATATATCAATATTTTCATTTCAACATGTAATCAAAATTAAAAAAAATTACTAATGAGATATTTGAAACGCACTTCACACATTAAACCTTCAAAATACGCTATGTTGTATTCAGAGAACATCTCCATTTGAACTCTACGTACATAAATGTTCCATATTCACACGTGGCTCATGGTGAGGATATTGAAAAGGGCAGTTTCAGACCAATGAACTGCAACCCTGATCTAAGTGACTGCGAGAATAACCTGCAGAACTTTCATACATATAAACGAATGCCTTCAGCCCACCACCAGCGTCTCTGCTTTAATTGGCCAGGCAGGAGGCTAAAATGCCGGTTTTTAAAATGCCCCTGGATGGCTGGAAACCATGATGTGATGCACGTTGGTCCATTTAGGTCATCTCTTGAAATGACTGGGAGGTTAATGTTTCTTTCACCGCCGTCTAACTATAGCTCTCCTTGGAGATAATGACTACGTGTGAAGATGAATGTTGACTTTCAAAGGGAAGTGGTGATCTCTGCACTTAGTCATAATAGCAAACACATTTAGCTGATTTTTGTAATCTGAATTCTGGAGAGAGCACATCAATTAGAAAGGTACAATGTAAGAGACATTTCCTGTACCAGCGCATATCTGTATCTATTTATTTTATTTTTATTAAATGCTCTTGGGGCCCAATGCACTACATTCATGCAAGAGTGGGCCATCCTTCCCCCGGCTGCCGGTGCCACCTTCCCACTGGCACCGGGAACCTGGGCGTCCCTCCAGCTGCCCTCTCAGAGGGAGGCCCGCCAGTGGGTGGCCTGGGCCTCCCTCTGTGGGTTGATCATAGGGTGCTGGCCCGATCCCTGACCAATCGCATCACACCTGCCTTGGCTGGCCTGGTGCCAGTGGGTGTCCTGGTATGGTACCCGAGGATCATCTGGCTGGTCGTTCTGCTGTGTGGCCATTTGGAAGATTTGCAAATTAAGTTTTTATTATATAGGATTAGGGTGGCATGGGTTAAAACAATTGTATAGATTTTATGTGTTGAATTATATTCCATATCATCTATCTTTAAAGACTATTAAAATATTTAAAAGAAAGTATACAACCTTTTTTAAAAATTTTTATCACTATGGTAACCTGTAACATACTAGTACACTGGTACCTCGAGATACGAGTTTAATTCGGTCCGTAACCTTGAGGCGTGGGAAACTATGAGACGCTTGAGTCACGGCAAACTGGTGGGTCGTATGCAGCCGGCCGATCTGCACGATTACTCCTATCTCAAATGTTGCTCGTATTTCAAAGCAAAAATCGCTCGCTCGACGGCTCCTATCTCAAAAATCTCGTATGTTAGGGCACTTGTATCTCGAGGTACCACTGTATTTCACAAAATGTGTATTTCCTCAATATGGAAGTTAGAGTTTTACAGTTTCTAGGTTATACAAGAACTTTTCCTGAAAAAAAAAAATGAGCCTTTGCTGCATATATAAATATATATCTATATCTATTTATCTACCTATAGATAGATGTTTATATATCCATTGGAAGGTAGTTCCATTGTGTCAAACTCATTGGCTCAGGTTAGCAAGATATGATCTGCTACAGATCAGAAGCCTGCTACAAATGAAGAATTCAAGGAGAAACTACATTTTAACATAATGAAATGGAGATTCCTGTGTACCCTATATTTTAAAATGCATACAGGAGTTATTTCAAAGAATCCTGAATGGAAATATTTGAGAGGTCAAGTAGAGAAGAATCAAAGAAAAGGTGGAATGACAGCAGGTCAAGTTTCTTGAAGGGATGGAAGTAAATAGATTTTAAATGGACAAGAACCAAATTAATAACATGAAGCCATTCACGTTGTGCCACTTTTCTACTTGCTGCTGTAACCAATTATACAGCATCTGTGGCTTTAAACAAGACACCTATATTCGTTGCAAGTCAGAAGTCTGATACAGGTCTTTTTTTAAATATATTTTATTGATTTTTTTACAGAGAGGAAGGGAGAGGGACAGAGAGCTAGAAACATCGATGAAAGAGAGACATCGATCAGCCGCCTCCTGTACACCCCACACTGGGGATGTGTCCGCAACCTAGGTACATGTCCCTGACTGGAATCGAACCTGGGAACTTTCAGTCCGCAGACCGACTCTCTATCCATTGAGCCAAAGTGGTTTCGGCTTATACAGGTCTTAATGGACTAGGATCAAGGTATCAGCAGGAGGAGATATCCATTTCCTCCCCTATCCTACCATCAAGAGGTCTTACTTTCCCATCTTCAAAGCCGGTAAAAATGATTATCTCCATGTCTGAGTAGTTTAAGGACCCCAGGGATTACATTAAACCCCCTCAATTATCATCCAGGAATATCCATTATAAAGTCAGCTGATTAGCAACCTTAATTCCCTTGGCAATTTTATGTCCCCTCTGCCATGTCATATATTCTGTGTCCATGGAGATGGACCTCTTTGAGGGAGCACTGTACTGCCCACCACAGCCTTTCAATCAAGTATTCACTATCTAGTTTATAACCCGTGAGGCCCAATGAAACAGCTGACATCGGTTGCCTCTGCGGAGAGAAGAAAATGTAGCAGATCATGTGTCCTCGAAAGAGGTGGTTTCTCGTTATTTTCAGCCAGAGAAATATACAGTTAGAATCCACAGAGAGGATCTGATGGCTCTTCTATTTAGAAGCTACTACGTAAAAATTCTCATTTTGTCACAGCTGCTATTTGCCAGTGGTATATTTATAGCTACCCCGTAAATGTTCATGTCTCTTTTTTAAGATACTGTGTAGAGCAATTTTATTGAGCATTATAGTAAAAAAAAAAAAAAAAAAAAAAGGAAACCCTTAAGATATGGAACTTGGGAAAATAACTTATAATCTTGGGCCTCAGTAGTTGAATTGTAACAGGACATTTATAACAGGGTCTCCAAAACACCCACTCCCTCTACCCTCCAACCTCTAAATGCTTATGGCTTGTGGAAAAATATCTTCGATAAACATTTTGTCTCATTTTCTTTTATTTAAATTTAACTTTATTATTGAATGTATTACAGATGTTGTTTCCTTTCAGTGCCAGTGGGTCTGATACTTCCAGATTTTATCCTCAGTCTGGGGAACTCACATGCTCCTGAATCTCTGGGAAAGTTAAGCAAAGGATAGGTTGGTTCAGAGAAGCAACACACAGTGGAGTCCTGTCCACCATCCCCCTTTTAAATAATATCCCCCTTATGCTTAGTGAAATAAGCCAGTCAGTGAAGGAGAAGCATCACATGATCTCACTCATTGGTGGATAATAAAGAACATTATAAACTGATGAACAAAAGGATAGACGCAGAGACAGTAAAGCTTCAAACAGACTGTGAAATTACAGCAGGAAGATTAAAGTTAGGTGAGGTAGATAAGAGATCAATCAAAGGACTTGTATGCATGCAGATAAGCATAACCAATGAACACATACACTGGGGGGTTGGGGTATGCCTGGGAGGGAGGGGGGGCAATGGGGAGATATGTATAAAAAAATAATAAAAATTAATAAATAAATAAATAAATAAATAAATAAATAAATAAATATTTTAAAAAAATACCCCTTATTAAATCTCTGGGAGCAAATGTTGCTCCCAAGCTATACCATATACTTTAGGAATATTAGGATCGCTCTCGCCCTTCTTTGAAAAACAAATGAAAAGCGACGCAGTCCCTGAGGCAGCACAACTGAGCAGACCCATCTACCCTGCAGGCTGGAATCTGGCAACGTATGCCTTTCATTTCCATACTGCTTAGCTTAGCCGATGAACTTTCCAAAGTGCAAATGCTCCATCTGAAAGTTTTAATGGCAGCGAAATGGAACTCCAACAAGACTTTCTGAAAGAGCGCTTGCTTGCAAACCTCTAAGGCAGGAATAATTCCACTCTCATTATCATTTTTATTCATGCTAGATGGAATCTGATGACTAAGGTGTCCGCACACTGGACTGCTCTTGATACAGTGCACTGGTCCTGCTTACAAGCACAAACAGGTCCCGCCTAAGAGAATATTCTAAAGCAGCGGTTCTCAACCTGTGGGTCGAGACCCCTTTGGGGATCGAACGACCCTTTCACAGGGGTCGCCTAAGACTATTGGAAAACACCTATTTCCCATGGTCTTAGGAACCAACACACCGCTCCTCCATGTAGCAAAATGTAGCCATGTAGTTTACTGTTGTTATAGGAAGACTGTTGCCCATGCTACACCAGGATTCAAGACAAAATTTCATTTATTTGTCATTAGAAATAAATATTTCACAATATATAATTACATATTGTTTTTGTGATTAATCCCTATGCTTTAATTATGTTCCATTTGTAACAATGAAAATACATCCTGCCTATCAGATATTTACATGACAGTTCATAACAGTAGCAAAATTACAGCTATGAAGTAGCAACCGAAATAATTTTATGGTTGGGGGTCACCACCACAGGAGGAGCTGTCTTAAAGGGTTGTGGCCTTAGGAAGGCTGAGAACCCCTGTTCTAACGGCATCAGTGGAATGTATCAGGTTTCTCTCGCTGCTGTAACAAATGGCCACCACCTGAGCGGCTGAAACAGCACCCATTTATCACCTCTCCGTTTCTGTGACTCAGCAGTGTTGGCAAACCCCGGGACAGTTAGTTCTCTGCACAAAGCCAAAATCAAGGTGCCGGCCGGGCTGTGCTCCTTTGTGGAGGCTCCGGGACTGTTTACAAAAACCCAGTCCGTTTTCTTGCTGGCGTCCAGTCTGGGCTGGTCTGTCATCTTCTGGGAGCCGTCTGCCTTCCCAGGCGCTCCAGTTCTCCATCTTCCCAGCCAGCAAATGTGGACGAGTCCTCTCCGCGCTTGAAGCTCTGACCTCCTTTGGCAGTTGTTCTCTCTTCTGTTTCTCTTTCCTCCTGCATCGCACTCCTCCGCTGCTCTTAAAGGCTGACGTGATGACACTGGATCTGGGATAACCTTCCTCTTCAAGGTCAGTGGATCAGTGTTCTTATATCCATCTGCAAAGTCCTTTCCAGCAGTGCCTAGATGTGTGTTCCATTCAATAACCACAACATGGGAATGCTGGCGGGATCACTTCCGTATGTAGAAGCTCCACTTAGGATTTTGTTTTCGTTTTTACAGTGCCATAAAAACTCACTTTGGCAATGGAGAGACGATCAAATGAAGTAGAGAGATAAAGATGGGTAGCTAAATACCAATACCTAACAGTAGCCTATACTCAGTTGGGAATTTTCTTTTTAAATATATTTTATTGATTATTTATCCAGAGGAAGGGAGAGGGATAGAAACATAAATGTGAGGGAAACATCGATCAGCTGCCTTCTGCACACCTCCTACCGAGGATGTGCCCGCAACCAAGGCAAAGTCCCTTGACCGGAATTGAACCTGGGACCCTTCAGTCTGAAGGCTGATGCTCTATCCACTGAGCCAAACCAGTTTGGGCCAGTTGGGAATGTTTATGTCTAGGCTCCAAGGCCATATGGTTGGCTTGCACATTCCTGTGGTCAGGCTTTGTGCGCAGACAAACACCACTGTCCATAACTTACCTAGCATTGATTTTTCCCCAAATGTTGCTTGTACTGAGCTATTATCCATGCCCCGGTGTCACGTTGCATTGTTATTATTGTCACTAGGTGTCAGCTATATTCTTTCCTGCCCCTTTAATTCTCGCCTGCCTGTATGCACACTTGCTAACAGCAGAAGCTGCGTTTTCTACCCGGAAGAAAATGGGTGGGCTCCTTCAGCATTTCCCCTGTGCTATGGATGCCCTCTGTACCCTCAATCTTCATATTGTAAGTCCCAGTTTAAAATCATAGCTTTATTCCCTTAAAGAATCGCTGCTTGCAAAAACGATCCCCTGCTTTGTGTCCATAATCAAATTTCAGCCAAGGTCTCCTAATTACCTGCTTCCACCAACAGGCCCTTGCTGAACACATTCTGATTTCTTTCTCTTCTAATGCGGCTCATACAGCTCTGGCCTATATTATTCAGGTTTTCCTAGAATAGAGGGGGGAAGAGGGCTGAAGTAACCCCTCTTTCACATTTCTGCAGGAAGAGGGATTCCCGCTCCATCCTCACCAGGGCCCTGCATCAAAAGGACAAGTCTGCTTCTCCTCTCAGCCCCTTTCCTCCCTGTAATAAGAGGAGAATGGCGTGATGAAATGATAAAGCCGGTGAGAAGGAACTGTCCGGGTCTATTTGCACTTGGTTTGTAACTCCCCGGGGAAGAGACAGAGTGATAAACGATGACACCTCCAAATCCAGCAGTGCCTTAGGAGGGCTTTGATTTTTTTGTTACTAATCCCTACCCCACACTCTCCATTCATGTGTCTTGTGGGTTTTATACTTCTGTTCTTCTTTATTTTTTTCCCCTTCTTAAGTGTTTTAAAGTCCTAATGCCTGATAATTAAATAGCTGGCTTTTTGACAACCTGACATGTGTCTGGTGCCCAGCACAGTGCCCGGCACCTGAAACGGTTTGGCTCAGTGGATGGAGCATCGGCTTGCGGACTGAAAGGTCCTGGGCTTGATTCCGGTCAAGGGCATGTACCTTGGTTGCGGGCACGTTCCCAGTGAGGGGCGTGCAGGAGGCGGCTAATTGATGTCTCTCTCTCATCGATGTTTCTGACTCTCTGTCCCTCTCCCTTCCTCTTTGTAAAAATCAATATGGTATATTTAAAAAAAAAAAAAGAACTACCTTGCGGATAGCAATTCAGAGACCCAGAAGCCTGGGAAATGAACAGGACCTCCCTCTGTTATCAGAATAATTATTTTATCAGTCCTCTCCCTCTGCTTAGTATGGATTCTAGCTTTCTCCTTGCCAAACTGTCTACACTACTTCTTCTAAACCAAGTAGAAAAAGGCAGGAAAAAACAATCAAAGATTTTCTTCACGAAGTGACTTTTATTCCCCCATAGAAAAATATGTAAATATAGTGTCCCATAAAAATGTATACATACTTTACAGCTGATAGCTCAGTTGATGTTTCTGTTTTTTCCAGATTGAACCTGATGGAATTAATTATTATTCAAAGGGTTGTATACATTTCTTGGGAAACCCTGTATATATAATATTATTCATATTCTTTTGAAGCACCTGTACAAATATATTGGGTCTCTTTCATTCATTTATTAGAGTAACATTTAAGAAAGGCTTTGTTTAATGAACTATCTGCATAAAAATGTCATCCTTATGTGTTCTTCAAACATCTCCCCATTGTGTTTTTGCTCTCATGTAAGTACACCTCTATGACTCTCTTGCATACATCATTGCCAAAATCATTGTATCCTGAAGATTCGTGACACTGCATCCATTACTGTTTCCAGAGGAATGAACACATATGCAAAGAACGTATCTTAATCATAAAACGTCTGCAGATCCCTGAGTTTGGTTCTATGAAAGTTCTCTACATTCCACCCTCCCACCATTTTTCCATCATCTCAGCTGTAGCCTTATGCTTTGATCATCACCAATATATTGATCAGTAGAACTGTGGCATCGGTTTTTCACCTTCAATGTTTTATAACCTTAAATGGACTCAGAAGAATTCTGAAAGAAGCATATTTTCAGAATCACATCATTCTTCTTGCTAAGGGTTTCATATCTCTAAGACAAAAATCAATTAAATCAGATTTTATGTCTTTCTAATAAGCCAATTAAAATTTCATTTTTCCTTTCCTTAACAAACATGTCTGCTTTATTTGAGCAAACCACGATTCTTTGGTATCCTTTAGTGCAGAGAGCCAAATATATTTCCAGGTCTAAAACTGGATTGCAAATATTTCTCCTTTCTCGTAATGCCTTCTCTTAAGAAATAGTAGGCCCTAAGACTTTTCCAGGAGTTAAAGATAATTATTTTTTATTGGAGAGAAGACACTTACACCTAAGGCATTGTAGTTAAATAGTCAATTGTCCCAGCATCCATATTAAATTTGTGAATTCTCAAATTAACTTTTCTCTAAGACTGCATAATTTAATAAGTTCTTCACTGAAATGAGATATCATGGAAGGGAAACTATTTAGAAATACTGACATTACTGAAGAATGCAAAGTATGGGTAATTACCATATCTATTTCAACAATCTGGACATCATATGCATTTTTTAGAAAAAATGCTTTACTTAGAAACATTGTAATTCTCAAAAGTTATAAAGTTCCAGAAAAATAAGTGGAAAGAACAAAAACAACAAAAATTCCCACAATAAAAAACAGTACTATAAACTTCACGTCCTACACATCTTTAAGTGAAATATATTCAGAGAAAGATGGAAAATAAAACAAACACTTAAAATTTAGTCTATATATATATAATATCTCAGCAGGTTAAGCTTAAATTAGAAATTGATTTTCAGATATTGTCCTCTAAGATGAATCACAGATCTTTCAGATACATATATGTACTTTCTGGCAGCTGTCAAAATGTGGTTGTCAATTACCCAGTTCTGTTGACCTGATTTGATCATTAGGTCTACTTGTAGAATATCTGAAATGCCCTTCAAGAAACCACTCCTCGTATTGGGAGTATACTTACCTTAGATAATTTAAAGAGTATAACATATATTAAAAAGCAAGATATGAACTCCTTGATTGCACTTGGAGTACAACTAGCTGTTCACTATGTCAGTTGATATTATATCTCTACATTGTCATTCTAACATCATGGGCAGCCATGTCTATATGAAACCTGAAGCCTCATATGATGTTTTTCACATGGGAATGAGCCTATGAGGAACCCTAGAAGAAGAAAAATAAGCTTCTTCTTAAGGTAAAAGGCTTAAATACACCATAATGTAAGCCCATCTTAAGAGCACTGTTCCTAATAGCATGGCTGCAATGCTTTTTTTCTTGAAAGTTCCTGATAAGACATGACATGCTCATAATTTAGGCAATATGGCTCCCTAGGATATTTTGTAAGAGATCATGAAATATATATATATGTTAAATGAGGTAACAGTTTTAAAATGTCATGTTTAAATCAGTTAAAGAATGTGAAGCATTTACCAACAATTGTGACATCAGCTTTAAAATAGCTGTAACTCCAGTTTAATCTTTGGTTAATAATTGGCAGCTTAGAACATAGTACTTAAGCTATAAGTTATTATATACTAACTCTATGACATGCCCATTAGAAGAACGGTTGCCTTTCTATTTGCTACAGTTGTCAAGAAGGCATCTAGGAATTCTATTATTATTTAATGAGTTTAAAAGAAGGGAGGTCATAAGTCATTTGTAGATTTACAAGCATGTAGAAATTATCCACTGACTTTCTCATGTACTCATTCATGGGGCAATCTATTTAGTTATCTCCATTTTTGTTGTTGATGTTTTTAATCCTCACCGGAGGATATTTTTCCATTGATTTTTTTTTTTTTTAAGAGAGAGTGGAAGGGAGGAGGAGAGACAGAGAAAGAGAAACATCAATGTGACAGAGACACATTGTTTGGCTGCTTCCTGCAAGCTCCCCAACCAGTGCCAGGGATGGAGCCTGCAACAGAGGTCCATGCCCTTGACCAGAATCGAACCCAGGATCCTTCATTTGGAGAAACAACACTTTACCCACTAGGCCAAACTGGCTAGGGCTATTTCCATATTTAAGTTACGATTTTAATGGAAATGATTGCTGATTCTCATGAAGCTATAAGATATGGTACGTAGCTATCCCAATTTGCCTCTATGGTAACATTTAATAAAACTATTAAATAATATCACAATCAAGATATTGTTCTTGATTAAATGCACCTATTTCAGATTTCCTCAATTAAGCTTGTACTCATTTATGTGTGTGTTGTATGTATATTTATAAGCTCTCTTCAACTTTATCATCTGTACAATTTTGCATACTCGCCACCACAGTCACAATAATGATACTGAATGCTTCCAAAACAAGAATCCATTGCCCCCTCCTTTGCATGCTGCTTCCCTCTCACCTGCCTGCTTCCAAAGTCCATGACCCTGAGAACCAATAATATTCTCCATTTCTAAGTTTTGCCATTTGAACCATTTTAGCTAAATGGAATCATACAGCATGCAACTTTTTGGATTAGCTTTTCTTCATTCAGCATAATTCCATGAAATCCATCCAACTTGTTGCAAGTTTAGTCATCTCTTTTTAATGCTGAGTGGTATTCCATGACATGTATGCCCTACGGTTTATTTAACCATTCACCTGTCGAAAAACAACTGAGCTTATTCGAGTTTTGGGCTATTACAAATAATGCTGCCATGGGCATTTGTACAGGTTTTATGTGAATACTAGAGGCCTGGTGCATGAAAATTCGTGCACTTAAAGGGGGATGGTCCCTCAGCCAGCTTGCCACCTCTCATAGTCTGAGAGCCCCCAGGGGCGGGGGGGGGGGTGACCCGTTGATCAGGGGAAGGCGATGCCTCCATCACACTTCGGCTGCTACCACTGCCAGCAGCGCAAGCCTCAGCCAGCCCTGGTTACCTGAGCCTCGGGTGGCCCTGGGCAGCTGGGCAGCTGCCATCCGAGGTTGCCTGAGCCTCAGGCCAGCTCTGGGCAGCTAGAGGGCTGAGGGACTGGAAGTCACCATCTTGTGACTGTGTGCACTGTCATCTCTGAGGGTGGGGCAATCAATTAGCATATTCCCTTTTTATTGGCTGTGTGCACTGCCATCTCTGAGGGTAGAGGAGTCAATTAGCATAGTCCCTCCTTATTTGCTATGGGAACTGCCACCTTTGAGGGTGGGGCAGTCAATTATCATCTTCCCTCCTTATTGGCTGTGGGCACTGCTATCTTTGTGATGGCATGAGGGTCAATTAGCATATTCCCTCTTTATTCGATAGGATAACTTTCCATTTATGTCAAAGGCTCAAATATGCAACTGTTGGGTCATATGGATAACTGCATGTTCACCTTCTTAATAAACTACAACACTAATTTCCAAAGTCCTGTACCATTTAACTCCCCGGAAACAGTGTACAACTGATTCGCTTTCTCTGCATCTTTGTCAATATTTGTGAAAATAATTGGTATCTGGGGGTAAAGAGGACTTAACAAGGCTCTTTCCTCAGGGGCTTACAATTAG
This sequence comes from Lasiurus borealis, assembly GCA_004026805.1. Taxonomy (NCBI): domain Eukaryota; kingdom Metazoa; phylum Chordata; class Mammalia; order Chiroptera; family Vespertilionidae; genus Lasiurus; species Lasiurus borealis. The sequence goes on along the minus strand of PVJN01013855.1, from coordinate 19,111 downwards.
TGAGACCGGCCTCTTTCCGGCTGTAATTGACAGTTATTTATATTTCTACTCTGTGGCCTGTGAGGCAAAGGTACTCCATTTGCAGGAAGAAAAGACAATGAAAGAGACACGAGAGAAGCAGAGACTGCATGCGGTGGAGAGGCAATTAACAGCACTTTCATCTTGCACCGGCTATTTGAGAAAATGTGCACCCTGCACTTTCTGCAACAGGGATCCTATGAGATAATTAAGGATACTTTTCTCTTTACATAGTTACTTTCAGGGGCTAAGAACAAAACAAGCAATCCTTCCGGACACACTATGTTCCACTATAGTTGATGGCACCCACATTAGGGCTACCTCCTAAAACACATTTTACAACCCCAAAGTGCCAAAGACTTTAGAGTCAAACGGATTTGAATTGGAGTAGAATCCTGCCTCTCAACCTATGTAAGTCACCTGTGGTTGTTGCAAGGATGAAATGAAGCTTGTTCCTAAATGATGCCTGCTATATATTATAGTATATTGTCTCTAATAATAAAAGTATTTTGCAAGAAATGACACATGCTGTTGCTAAGAAAGAATCTCCATGCATTTTGGATTAACTTGCCCATCAGCTGCTAAATCCATATTTGGGAAAATTATAGTGTTGACCTTGGAACTGAAACCCCCCCAAAAAAGGTATAATTTCTAAAATGATATTTAATACTTAGGTTTATTAAGTGTAGAGTTTAAGATTTTTTTATTGATTTATGAAAGAAAGATGGGGGGGGGGAAGCTGCTGGTAGCAAGTCTTGTCATTACTAACCCATTTTATGTGTGTCTGTACGTGTGCCTGCACCTCTTCTATATATGTGGTGCTTTCTCCTTATTTCCCACCCTCCTAACTCACCAGCTCATTCTTAACCCATAAACCACCCATCACTTATCAAAAGTTCCTCTCTAACTACAAAACATATTCTCCCTGTAGGGCAATTCTGGTGAGTAAGATGTTCTCTACCTCATTGCCTTTCAATGACATTCTGACATTTCTTATAGATTACAGATAGCCCTGGGCGTCTGTCCAGTTGACCTGTCCCATAATCTGTCTCTGGTCACCCTTTTTAGAGACAGAATGTTTCATTCTGCTCGCAGCCTGTTGATTAATCCAGGTAAACCTGCCCTCACAAATCAAAGCTTGCCAGGTATGGTGCTCTTTAAATAACTCTGGAAAGAGAGGAAGGACTTTTTCAATTCCTTAGTCTCTTTGATATTTAAATGGCTACACCACATGATGGATTCCTACAATAAATCAGTCATGAGGTAGCCTGGTGCTCTTAAAGAAATCACTGTTTGAAAAAGTATTAGAGAAAGTAGTTCCTCAGATGGTAGAATTTAGGCGATTTTCATTTTAAGTTATGACCATCAGATGAGAGGATAGCTTAGAATTATTGCAACTTATAAAACTACATTTTTATTATCCGACATAATAAAAGCATAATATGCAAATTGACTGAATGGTGGAAGGATTGGTCGCTATGACATGCACTGACCATCAGGGGAAAGACACACAATGCAGGAGCTGCCCCCTGGTGGTCAGTGCACTCCCACAAGGGGGAGCGCCACTCAGCCAGAATCCAGACTCATGGCTGGCAGGCACAGCAGCGGTGGCGAGACCCTCTTCTGCCTCCATGACAGCACTAAGGACCCCTCGGTGGACATCTCTCAAGGGATCCCGGACTGCGAGAGGATGCAGGCCAGGCTGAGGGACCACCCCCCCAGTGCACGAAAGTCATGCACCTGGCCTCTAGTATACATATAATGCTATGGAGATGGGATAGATACAATCTACCACCTAATTTAAGTGTAATAAATACAAAGTGGCAATGTTCAGCAACCCATAAAATTCTTACCAAATTTCATTTTCCTAATGAAATTTTTCAAAAATAAAATGAATTTTATCAGAGGTATTAGTAAAATAATGAATTCATGGTTAAGTTGCATTCATCACAGCATTTCTATACTTTATGGCAGAAGGAACAATTGTTGTTTTTTATGTCCTTATCTTAACACATTACAGTGACATGAGCTCCTGAATTTATAACTGGAAATTAACCAGCACTCCCAACACGGCCTAGTCAGGCTTTGCTGAGAAAGTCCCTGGGACAGGTCTCTCAGAATTTTCTACTCCCACCAATTTGTCATAATACCATGTTGCTCTCTGCGTGAGGGGTAGGGGGGCAGAAATGGGGCCATCACCATTTTGTTGGAACACAGCAGCTCTTTAGTGTCTGCTACCTCTCCTTCTCCGGGGTCCTTCAGTGAAGAGAGACCACCACACCACCAGCCTCGCTATTTCATCTCATGTACAGAACTCTCTCTTTTTCTTCTTTAATATATATTTTATTGACTTCAGAGAGAAAGGGAGGGGCAGGAGAGAGAGAGAAACATCAATGATGACATATAATATTTGATTGGCTGCCTCCTACATGCCTCACACTGGGGACTGAGCCCTCAACCCAGGCATGTGCCCTGATAGGAATTGAACTTGACCTCTTGATTCTTAGTTCAGTGCTTAGCCACTGAGCGACACTGGTCTGGTGGAACTCACTATCTTTTAATTTTTCAACAAAGAGCAGAACGCCAGAGCTTGTATGGTAATGAGCTCTTACAATGGAATTCAGACAGACAAGCCTGCAATGACCTCCTATATTTACAGATGGATCCGCATCTATGACTGGATACACGTCTTCCTACTCTTCTCCAGCTCTGCCTCATGTGACCAGCTCTCCCATCACCAGGTGTCTCATTGGGCTTTAAAGGGCAAGATAAACAATTACGGTGGTAACTCGAGATACGAGTTTAATTCGTTCCATAACCTTGAGGCTTGGGAAACTATGAGATCCTCAAGTCGCAGTAAACTGGTGGGTCGTAGGCAGCCGGCCGATCCACACAATTACTCCTATCTCAACTGTTGCTCATATTTCAAAGCAAAAATCACTCGCTCGATGGCTCGTATCTCAAAAATCTTGTATGTCAGGGCACTCGTATCTTGAGGTACCACTGTACAAGTCTCAGAAATGGAATTTGATTTGGAATCCTTGCCCATTACCAGTTCATGCTCTCAAATGTCTCTCTTAATAGGATGCCAAGAGTGAAAGTGTCAAGGTGACAATAAGACAGTCATAAGGAAATTCAACATCAATATATTTCGCAGAGTTAGGATCATGTTTATATCAATCCATGATACATGCAGCGGGGCAAATATAGGTTACAGCTTTTAGAACATGAAACAGTTTATTCTTGTATTATTATTTGTTAATCACTGCATTATTTTCCATACAAAGGACTGTAAGTCTCCTTTTGCCCCACCATGTATAGGAGGCCTCAATTGGCCAGTCTGAGTTTAAAAACAAACAAACAAACAAAGCAACACAAGAAAAACTGCCCTAGCCAGTTTGGCTCAGTGGGTAGAGCAAGGGCTGGCAAGAATGAGGTCCCCAGTTCAATTCTGGTCAAAGACACATACCTTGGTTGTAGGCTTGATCCCTGTGGGAGGCAACCAATCACTGTGTCTCTGTCACATCAATATTTCTCTGTCTCTCCCTCTCAAAAAAAAAAATCAGATGAGGACAAACAAAAACAAACAAACAAAAACTCTGCTCAACCCCTGCTTACACTCAACATTCAACAAAATTTCTTACTAAATATAAGCCATAGGAAAAACAAGTTTATAAATTTAAATAATTGTAGTGGAATATAAAAAGTTACTGAGCATGTGATGAAATGATACCATAAGAAAATTTATGTTGCCCTAATCGGTTTGGCTCAGTGGATAGAGCATCAGCCTACAGACTGAAAGGTCCCAGGTTTGATTCCAGTCAAGGGCAGGTACCTTGGTTGCAGGCATATCCCCAGTAGGGCGTGTGCTGGAGGCAGCTGATTGATGTTTCTCCCTCATTGATGTTTCTAACTCTCTATTCCTCTCTCTGCCTCTCTATAAAATATTAATAAAAATTAAAAAAAAGAAAATGTATTTTGGGGATTTTAAGAACTGAATATCCACTTGCTTTTTTCTCTGGTTATCTTTGTCCCTAAGCTAAGTAATGCAGGGCAAGGATAGCCTATATATATATATATATATTTTTCCCCCCCCCCTAAGGCCTCTTCTACAATAATCTCCACATAGTTGGTACCACTTTTCAAGCATTGATATCACTTTTAATCAAAATATGGCCTATCATCAAATAGAAATTTTACTATAAAAAAGCTAAAATAAAAAGATGAAAATATTTTATGCAAGTCATCCTAATTTAAAACTGAACTAGGAATAAAACTGTAATAGTAAGTGTTTTACCGCCGGAGGTCTTAATATTACAAAATATTTCCATTGGTATTAATATTACAAAAGAGACTGCAATTCCATCCTCCCCAGATGCCGAGTACAGATTGTATTTTATTGTTCTGAAAGCATTAAATATTTTGAAGTGATGATTAAAATATTTTTAAATGTTTTCTATTTTATTCATTGTTAACTGATTCAAGGTTACCTACTGTTGGTCAGTACTACATTCCAGGGTTTGAACATTTTTCTACACCATTTTTTAAATATATTTTATTGATTTTTTACGGAGAGGAAAGGAGAGGAATATAGAGTTAGAAACATCGATGAGAGAGAGACATCGATCAGCTGCCTCCTGCATGCCCCCTACTGGGAATGTTCCCACAACCAAGATACATGCCCTTGACAGGAATTGAAGGCTGATGCTCTATCCACTGAGCCAAACCGGTTTTGGCATATACCAATTTATACTTGAAAACATTTATAGTTTTTTCTATTTTCATTATACCTTGGAAAATTATTTCTAACACTTAATTGTAATTAACTTCAAAATGGCTTATAATCTAACATCATTTCCATTCATTTGGATACTCAAGTTCACATTCATGAAAATTTAATAGTGTATTAAACAAAAAATTTCATAATTCAGGGGCATAGTTTTACTTAGTTAACTTGGAAAAGTAACAGTAATACCTTTCTCACAGAACACATTAAATCACACAACTAATCTGATGTATTAAAACTTTCAGACTAACTCTTTTTGACAAGGTATATGATCAAGAAGAGAATAATGCATCTTTATTTTCTTGATAATATACACTTCCCCTTTAAGTGTAATGATTTAGTAGTCAACGAATTTATTTCCTTTTATAATTAAATATATTGGGTTGACATTGGTTAATAAGATTATGTAGGTTTTACAATTCTATGAGGCATCATCTGTATATGGCATTAGGTGCTTACCAACTGAAGTCAACTTTATTTCATCACTATATTCTTTTTTTAAAATATATTTTATTGATTTTTTACAGAGAGGAAGGGAGAGAGAAAGTCAGAAACATCGATGAGAGAGAGACATAGATCAGCCGCCTCCTGCACGCCCCACAGTGGAGATGTGCCCGCAAACAAGGTACATGCCCCCAACCGGAATCAAATCTGGGACCTTTCAGTCCACAAGCCAACACTCTATCCACTGAGCCAAGCTGGTCTCGGCTCATTACTATATTCTTGATCCCTTTTACCTTCCTATCTGCCACCCCCTCCCTCTGGTAATCACCATATTGTTGTCTACATCTGTGAATTTTTGTTTGTTTGAGTCAAACAGAAAAAGTGAACAATAATATGATTTCATTCATATGTGGGATATAAAACTTTTGAAGCAACAAATGGACAGATAAGATATTTTTGTTTTGTTTTGTTTTTATCTTTTATCATTCGGAGAGGGTCTTGTTACATTAATAGGTTTAGCTTTCTACCTTAACTTACTCTCAGTCTCCTACCTGCTGACAGGTTCTCCTGATATCCTGACTCTGAGATAGGTACCTGGAATGGGTACCTGAGCAAGCCCACATGAATCACAGCCCAGGTGTACATGAAGGGTGGAGTTATTGATGGACTAATAAAGACTTTGTGCCCTTTTTCTAATAATCAGGTTCCTATTCAGTTCCCCGTGGGCAAGCACCTTAACAATACTGTTCCAATAACTGGGCTCTGGTTTTGGTCTCTGTTGCTAGACTCCTGCCTTGGTGCCCTGTTTGGTTTGACAGATTCAACACAATGACTTCGATTTCCTTCAAGTGATGCAATTCCATTTCACAAATCTGTCCTACTTCCTGGTCTTGGGAACACTGGGCAAAGACATAGACTAACACTTGGAGCAGATAACACTGCTCTTCCTGACTGCCAGAATCCACCCTTACACATACTCCTTCCTACGTTTTAAATTGAACTGACTTTGCTGGAGTTTTGTGTTTTAACATAACAATATTCTGATTCACCTGCGTTATGTGCTGTATGTATGTAAATAAATATATCTATATGATCTACAGGGTATCTTGTTTCTGTTTCCCCTATTATTTTTTTAAGTGTACAGGAAAATTTATTTTCATTACAAAAGCATTTCCATTTTACAGATTCCTTCACCAAGAGTGTTCTAATGTTACGTAAAACATGCTTTAATTTACCAAAAGTTGATATCTACTTATAAATGTCAGTTTATATTTCTCTACATTTTGTTTTTTTTTGGAATCAGACTGACTATATAATAAAATCTAAATTCCCACAACTAACACAAATGACCCTTAACAATTATGTACATTCTATAACTCCCTCACGCAATGGTTTTTAAAAATTCTTTTTAGATATCTTAATGTCTTACCCTTTCCCTTGCCCTGTCTCTACTTAGCATACATGTACTTATTCTCCAAGATGAACTTCAATGGCAGTATCTAGGCAAAGCTTTCCAACACTCTCCTAAGCAGAATCATTAACTTCATCCTTCTGACTGTGGAATCTGTATCTGGATTATCCTATAGAATAAAAGCCTAATATGTTAAGTGTCCAGTTGTCCAAACAGCCCATCAAAGCATAATATGCTAATGATATTCTAGGGCCACTCAACCGCTTGCTATGACATGCACTGACCACCAGGGGGGAGACACTCTATTAGGTTAGCTTACTGCTGAAGTACGGCTGATTGGGACTGAACAAGACAGGCCAGACATGCCCTAAAGCCTTCCCCTAGCCCCTCCCTGGTTGGGCAACTTCCAGTGGCCCTTCCCAGCCCCGGTCATGCACCAGTGGGGCCCCTTGGCCTGGCCTATGCCCTCTTACAATCCGGTTCCTCTGGAAGGATGCCAGAGAGCTGGTTTTGCCCTGATCCCACTGGCTAGGGCTAGGGACCCCACTGGTACATGAATTCATGCACTTGGCCTCTAGAAAACTATATAATACTGTATAATAGTAAAGGAAAATCTATTCTAGGTTGCTTGTTTGTAAATTATAATACTAAAACAAACAAATATAGCTGAAACCATTTTGGCTCAGTGGATAGAGTGTTGGCCGGCGGACTGAAGGGTCCCAGGTTTGATTTTGCTCAAGGGCATATACCTTGGTTGCAGCTACATCCCCCCAGTAGGGGGCATGCAGGAGGCTGCTGATTGATGTTTCTAACTCTCTATCCTTCTCCCTTCCTCTCTGTAAAAAATCAATAAAATATATTAAAATAAAAAAATATATAAAACCTGGGATTCACAAATTAAATGCAAAGGAAACTAAAATATAATGAAATTCAAATATGAGTAGTAATCTGATATGCAGTTAAGTCAATGCTTATAGTGCATTAATGGTACTTATTATTATGGTCCAAGTTCCTTCAGTAATAAAAAGAGTCGATTGTCACAGAACAGTGGTTGGCAAACTCATTACTCAACAGAGCCAAATATCAATAGCACAATGATTGAAATTTCTTTTGAGAGCCAAATTTTTTAAACTTAAACTTCTTTGAAGCTGTCACTTCTTCAGAATAGAGTCACCCAGGCCATGGTATTTTGTGAAAGAGCCACGCTTAAGGGGCCAAAGAGCCACATGTGTCTCGCGAGCCGTAGTTTTCCTACCACTGTCCAGAACTTTTCTTTGTCAATTGGCTAAAACCAATTTGGTGTCATTAAGTGCATCAAACATTATTTGAATTTTGCTTGGTATAGAAGTACCACATTTTATTTTACTATTCAATATTAATTACAGTGTCTACATTTTAAAGTTTTTCTAAAGAAAATGTTAACATTCTGACAGATGCTAATACAATTTTGGCTTTTTAAAATATTTATAAATACCTTGTGAATTCTAAAGAAAAAGAGAGATTAGTTATACCTTCATCTATATGCAAATTGTTTCTCATCATTTTAATGATATTACCTAATACTAGTGGCCTGGTGCATGAAATTTATGCATGGAGGTGTGGGAGTTCCCTCAGCCCAGCCTACACTCTCTCCAATCAGGGGCTTTTGGGGGGATGTCAGACTACTAGTTTAGGCCCAATCCCTGCCAGCCTGATCTTGCCCCCAACTGCTATCCCCTGACGCCCTGATCTCACCCCCAATTGCCTTCCTCTGGCAGCCTGGTTGCCTCCATTTCCCCTCCCCTACTGGCCTGATCTCGCCCCCAACTATCCTCCTCTACTGACCTGGTTGCCCCCAATTTCCCTCCCCTTCCAGCTTGATATAGCCCCCAACTGCCCTCCCCTGCTGGTGAATTTGGTTCTGATTGGTCAGTTTCTATGCCAGTAGGCATCAAAAGGTCTGCCTCCTAGGGAGCCATTGGCTCCTCACAGTTCACCCAGATTTGGTCCTGAATGATCCATTTCTATGTCAATCATTGTCTCTGGGCCTATCAATGGGGCCTGATTAGACAAGCAGGGCTGATTGGCAGCCCTGGTGGAGGCCTGGAGAGAATTGGAGGCATGGCTGCTGGCCAGGCCTGAGAGAAGAGAGATGCAAATACTGATCAATAGCTGCCACACAAGCTACAAACTGATCAGACCCTGCTTTTCTCTTCAGGCTCTCTCTGAGCCTGATTCACAGCATGCACCCAAGGTTTTTATATATTAGAATATATAATAAGCTGATTTAACTATCAATGTTATAGATACCAAACCAAGCAATACTCAATACTATTCTTTAGGTTCTTAATAAACTATCAGGTTTTTTTTTAACCCTTTTATTTAATAACTAGAGGTCTGTGCATGAAATTTATACATCGGAGGGGGGGTGCCCCTAAGCCAAGCCTGCACCCTCTCCAATCTGGGAGCTCTCAAGGGATATCCAACTGCCCGTTTAGACTGGTTCCCAGTAGGATTGGGCCTAAACATATAGTCGGACATCCACCTCACAATCCAGGACAGCTGGCTCTCAACTGCTAGCCTTCCTGCCTTCCTGATTGGCCCTAACCGTTCTGCCTGCCCTCCTGATCACCCCCTAACCACACCCCTGCCAGCCTGATTGATGCCTAACTGTTCCCCTGCCAGTCTGATTGCCCCTGGAGGCCTGATCACCCCTAATTGCCCTCCCCTACAGGCTTGAACACCCCCAAACTACCCTCCCTTGCAGGCCTAGTTCCTCCCAAATGCCCATCTCTGCTGGCCTGATCCCTCTAAAATACCTTCCCCTGCTGGTCATCTTGTGGAAGCCATCTTGTGTCTACATGGGGGCAGCCATCTTAGATCACATGGGTGCAGCCATCTTGTGTGTTGGAGTGATGGTCAATTTGCATATTACTCTTTTATTAGATAGGATAGAGGCCTGCTGAACAGGTGGGGGCCAGGTGATTTGCCCTGATGGGTGCTCTGGATCAGGGTGGGGGTTCCCTTGGATCATGGGGCAGCCTGGGCGAGGGGCCTGTGGTGGTTTGCAGGCCGGTCACACCCCCTAGTGACCCAAGCAGAGGCCCTGCTATCTGGGATTTATTTATCTTCTGTAATGGAAACTTTGTAGCCTTGGGCAGAGGCCTGGGCCAGCCAGGATGTGCAAGAAGCTTGGCTTCCACAATTGCCACGGAAGCCCAAGCCCCCTGTTCACTTGGTAGCCACAGCCAATTTGGTTGGGTTAATTTGCATACTCGCTCCTGATTGGATGGTGGGTGTGGCTTGTTGTAGTGGAGGTATGGTTATTTTGCATATTGCTCTTTTATTAGATAGGCTCATTACAAAAATAGCTGCATTATCTCCAATGTATGTGCTGAAAACTAAATTATAAATATAGGATAGCTTGGATTCCAAATTGTAACAAAATCAAAAAAGTTTATTAAGCATAACATTTTATACTACAGAAACATAAAATACCTATAACCTAAAGTCATTAAAAATTAGCACTTTAGAAATGAACTCTTACAACATTTTTGTGTTGTAAGAATTTATTAGGGATAGTTTTTCTGATGCCATTACATGTTTACACTTAGTAGGGCTATGTGACATTTTACCAAACCAAGGGGTCTATCTGTAAGGCCACAACAGCACTATGGAGGATACTTTTTTTTAAATAATTAGCTTAGTCCACTATAAAGATATCCAACATTTATATTGTTCCATATAGTAAATTTAAATACTTACTGAATGTTTTCTGAGGAGTTTAGCAATGAAAGAAATTTTTCCACAACATAATAGTCAACTTTGTATTGTGAAAACCAATTCTATCAAGATGTAAAACTTAATTTATTAATATATAAGTGAGAATTTGCAACTATGGTGTGGAATCTAATCCGGTACAGATTAAAAAATTATAACACACAAGTTAACCTTCATTCTATCATCAATATACTCTTCTAACACCCATCATTCATGAAAATAACAGTAGTTAATCATCTACCATGTATAAGAATGATGATTAAGTATTTTAGATGACATGAAATTGGATAAATTAATAAGACTGCTCCTAAAGTTTCTCAAAACTTTAGAGTACCTTAATAAACTAATGATTCTGGAAACTCTTTTTGAGTATTAAAATATATAAATGCAGGATATTTATAGGGTTGATTGGAATTCATTGTTTTTAATTTTAAATGCAAATAAGTATAGGCTTGTAGGCTACAGAGCGTCATCATTTATTGAAAATTCTATTAACTGAACCAAAACTTAAATAAACTATAATTTACATAAAATTCAGTTGGTTTCAAGGAAATTAATATACTCAGAATGACCTGAGAAAAAAAAAAGAAATTGCATGTTAAGACCATATTCCAATGGATTCTAATTTCATTGGTTGATCTGCAATGGTGTCCAGACATTAATGTAAATTAAAATATAATTTTAAAAGTTCACAGTTAATTCTGACAATGGTTTATAAAACTCAATGGTAAAACATTGAGCAACATTTTTATGAGAAAATTAGGCTTAAAAAAAGTCTGCATATATAGAGAAAAAAAACTTGAAACCTATATTATTTTATTAACCAATACCATCACACTAAATTAAGCAAAATAAATGCACTTGTTTTATCATCAGGATAAGTATTATAAAATTTACCTCATCAATAATAGATCTGTGAACAAAAATGAAGGTTTTATCAGAATGTTTAGTGTATGTATGTGCATACACTATACATATGTAAACATGAACAAACATGCATATGTATACAAACAAATACAGGGGTTGGAAAAAGTAGATTTACAGCTATGAGTTCATGAAACAGACTTTATTCTTATATTATTATTTACTTATTATTATATTGTTTTTTGTATTATACCTTTAAATCTACTTTGCCCATCACTCTAAATATATATTTGTGTGTGTGTGTTGTGAGTGTTATACAAATTTCTATCAAATACTGCACGTCAATCATTACAAAGAATGATGTATGTTCCCATTAAAGGGAAGTTAGAACTTAAACAAAAGGGCTAAAAAATGATGGAATGTGGGAGTATTTGGGAGAGGAAACGTTCAATTAATGTAGAAACTACAGTCAGGAGAGTGACAGCAGTTCCTTGCTGTGCATAACACCCCAAAAAGCAATTAAGAAAAGTATTTGCCAGATGGCTGTATGCGATGATATGAATATAATGGCAACAAGCCAATTTTTCTAAAATCTTTTACTACATATTAGAGAACAAAAATATCAACCATCTGAAAAAAGGTTATTTTAAATAAAATGAACAGTCTCCTGTCAGCCTATGAAAATATTCATGAGAGAACCTAAGGGGTCTGTTTTAACCTTAGTGCCAATGTTAGATGACTCTTTGTCAAAACGTTGGCAAGATTCCCAATCTCATTTCCAGTGTGGCCTTTCTTCCAGCTCTCAAACTTATCGCAGGTTTAAAAGTGTTATTTTAGAAGGAAAAAAAAAAGCCAAAGAAGTTTCTAAAGAAATCCCATGTCCTAATTGATATATATATATATATATAAATTGTGTACTACAAGGTTATATATTATCACATATAACAAAGCTATTTCAAGTCTCAATGATAAAATATGCCAATAAAAATTCAAAATATATACCTTGGGGATCATAAATATTCACTTTATATTTTTATTATTTTGGCATGGCTCTCTATGAATAACTGTCATGTTTGGACATTTGGAGTGGTAGATGGCAAAGTCAGAGCTTAAAGCTAAAATTGTAAAATTGATGAGATGGTTGACTCAATAAGTATCCACATTTCAACACGGGAAGATGAAGCAGACACAGCAAGCAGAGGTCAAAGTAACCAAGTGTATTTGGAGAAACTTGTTGATACTTAATAGACACTTATTGAATGAATTAATAAATTCTGTTAAACAAAAATGGCAAATATCTTGTGACCATATCAAAACATTTTGTTGATTAATAAAAAACCCACAAAAAAAAAAAATAATGGCCGAGACCGGTTTGGCTCAGTGGATAGAGCGTTGGCTTGTGGACTGAAAGGTCTCAGCTTCGATTCCAGTTGGGGCATGTGCCTTGCTTGCGGGCACATCTCCACTGTGGGGTGTGCAGGAGGCAGCTGATTAATATCTCTCTCTCATCGATGTTTCTGACTTTCTATCTCCCTTTCTCTCTGTAAAAAATCAATAAAATATATTAAAAAAACACAAAACAATGGTTATGCATACATTGATTTTTAAATAGGCATTATCCAAAAGGAGAACTTATCTATATATATAAAACCCTAATATGCAAATAGATCAAATGGTGGAATGCCCAAACAACTGGTTGCTATGACCACCAGGGGGCACTAGTGGAACATGACAGGTGTCAGCCATGGTGGGATGGTGGATCAGGTGAATGAGAGTGCCAGGCCAAGGTGGGGCATCGGTAGCTGACATCAGGGCAAGCCTCTGGTGGTTACTGAAAATCCTTTGCTCTGCATGCCCTGGTCCCTCCTGGTGCTCCCACCTCCTACCAGCCCCAATTGCTTGGTGCTGTCAGAGGGTGTGAGTGGCGGCTGCTGGCCCCAATCACCTCTCAGGGCTTCCCTACATCCCCTTGTTCCCAAGGGGCGACTGGGACTAGCAGCTGCCCATTCGCACCTGTTGATGACGCTGGCCCCAGTCGCTCTACATTTTCAGGGGGTGCAAGCAGGGTTGGTGCCATTAGTGCATTGGAGTGGCAGCATTAGGAGCGGGGCTGCCAGCAGACAGAGGACCTGGGGGGGCAGTGGGAGGGGTCAGATGGGGGCGGGGAGGATGGGCCAAGACCCACCCCTGTGCCCACTGAAGCCTCTTGGTCCACAGTTCCCTTCAAGGTGCATAAATTCATGCACTGGATGCCTAGTCTATATATATATATACAGTGGTACCTCAAGATACGAGTTTAATTCGTTCCGTAACCTTGAGGCATGGGAAACTATGAGATGCTCGAGTCGCGGTAAACTGGTGGGTCGTGTGCAGCTGGCCGATCTGCGCAATTACTCCTATCTCAAATGTTGCTCCTATTTCAAAGCAAAAATCACTCGCTCGACGGCTCGTATCTCAAAAATCTCGTATGTTAGGGCACTCGTATCTCGAGGTACCACTGGATATAAAAGCCTAAGCAAGCAAGCATTACAGCTGGAAAACCAGATGACCGTCCGGTAGCTATGACACGGACTGGCCATTAGGGGGCAGACGCTCAATGCAGGAGCTTCCTCCTTGTGGTCATTGCACTTCCACAGCCAACCAACCTCCAACAGTCCTGCCCCACTGCCAGCTGGTGGTCAGTGCACTTCCACAGGCAACCTCCCATGGCCGGCTAACCTCTCACAATCCCTCTTCCCGGTTGGCCAGCCCCGTTTGGGACTGGGTGAGGCGGCCCCAATTGGCCCCAGTCACAAGCCAGGCCGAGGGACCCCACCTGTGCACGAATTTGTGCACCGGGCCATTGGTATAAAATAAATGTGTAGTGAACTTACTTTTAAAAATAAGCCTCTGCATTTATAAATTGACTAATTCTGAATCACAGTGAGAGAGCAAAAATCAATTTTTCAATACAAACACATTTTTGCAAAAAAGACAGAAAAAAAATTAGATTCTATTCGTTTCAATAATGGGAATTAGTCCAAGCAATAGTCACCTGTGAACCCCTCACTCACACTACGTCTCCCCCAGGCCTTCGACAACAAAATCTCATTACTTCAAGCTGTTTGGGGGTTTTTATTCCTTCATTAATAAATGTCTATTGAGCATCAGCCAAGTGCTAGGAAATGCTCTAGGCTCTGGTAATTAAGGAAAGAATAATAAATATGTGTACTCTACAGGTTATCTTGTACTCCCAAAACATATACCTGACTCTGAGCAATTCAACAATTATACATATGAAAAGATAGCTCAAAAGACTTCAGGTTGGCAAAACAAATGTCAGTAAACTCATAATGCGGAAAGTTTATGGAGTTGAGTTTTGTAGCTTTCATTAAATCATCCTAGAATGGAGAAGAGGTTTTTTTGTTTTGTTTTGTTTTGTTTTGTTATTTTTCAGATTTCCTGAATACAATATGCAAGAAGAAATAAATAAGTAAGCATATCTAGAACTAGTTATTAACACAACAAAGACAAGAATACACAACAGAACATACAATAAAGCAAAGACCACAGCCATGGGGAGCATATTCATTAAGATTAATCTCATGCAAGCATCCTTAATCTTATCTTTATTTTTAACATATTTATGCCAATGATTCAATGGCAGATCATAACTTTGTCTCAAAAATATAATTTAAATAAAACATACTAAGTAAATATATAATGTGTAATACAATAATGTATAATGTAAACTATGTACTTATGTTATATATAAGTACATGTAAATAGATAAATGCACTATTAAATATAAAATAGAGTTCCAAAATATCCATTATATTTAAATAAAGTTTAATCCATAAATTGGTTGGTGGTTTTGGACACCAAGTGAAAGTTTGCCTCTGTAATTAGAGACAAACAAGTGATATTCATACTGATGACCAGAGATGCAATTAATTACATCCAATATTTGTTGATTGAAAATGTGGGAAAACAGAATATCTACTTTAGACAGTCATCTCTCTGAAATTGATTACTTGATGATGCCTTCAACCAACAGAAACAGAAAATCTGAAGATGGATATATTTCCTCCAGGGATTAAAACTTGCAGCCAGAAATTCAAACCACCTCTTTACATCATCCACTTGCATAGAATTCTGGGGAAGATTCAAATAATGTATATGAAAACCAACTGGACAACTTCATGTACATAGATAAGGGTCAAAGATATTCACTTAGTGGCTATTTTCCAGCTTCTGTCTTTCTTCTGGGTAAAGCTTTTCTTTCCATTCACTGACTGTACAACGATATCAATGTTGTTCCATTTCTTTCAGGAAAAAAAAAATGTCTTAGGTCATAATTCTATCAGCTCAGCTGGGATTCTTAGGTCGTACACTCACTATCCTGTAAATTTCGCATTCACCTGCTAACCATAGGAGGATACATCTGTCTCAATAAGACGCATTCATCGCTGAAAGGTAAGAGGGGCAGTGTAATTCAAGATCATGGTCTTGGAAAGCTGTCTTGTCTTGTCTTGAGATAATAACAGTGATAAACTATTTTAAACAGACCCAAAAACAAGTATCTTGGAACTAGAGGATAGAATCACATTTATAGGCTTATTTTTTTACATTTCCTCATAGTAACTCATAAAATAAATTATAAACATGTATGGGAAAGAAATGGGACGAAAATGGGAAATTGTATGATCATGGAGATAGGTTGATATCTGCACCTTAGTATCAGCAAGTAACAGGAAAATCTCTCAAAATGAAATCTCTCCACTTTCATTTTATTGTCCCAGCAAACTGCTCTGAAGGTGAAAAACTACATTAAAATAATAATTTTTTTAGATCGTGTATTCATTACTATGACTCCAATGCAGTTGGAGAAAAATGATTATAGACATATCACTGCACCGAAGAATAAAATTTTAGTCTAAAGTAAGGAGACTGTGAGAACAGATGCGCACACACAAACACACACACACACACACACACACACACACACTTTTAAAGGGCTGATTTTACTTCTCAAAGATGATATCAAAATGATGTTGCAAGCGTTGAGGTTCACTGAAGTGAAAGACCACATTAATCAGAAAATTTTCTTTTTAGAACAATCACCTTTCTAAGTCTTGTCTATTTTAGCCAAACCATCACCTGATAAATAGAAGATAGCACTATAAGTTAAGCAGCAGATACATTGTTTACAGATATAATTTGCATTTTCTGTGTATCTGATTCCAGGTTCCTTAATGCCCAGAAAGATCTAAGGCTTTACAAATTGTATGTGACAGTTTTATCTGGCTATTTATTATTTTCCAAACATTTGATCTAGAACTGGAGGAAAATAATAGCTAGAAAAACTCTTACTAAAGACAGTGAAAATTTAAATTTCCTTACTGGTATGGTATTGTCTCATTTGGAATTCTCAGAACCAGCTCAAGAGAGTTGCTCGGCTACATGAGTCAGGCAACTTCTAAGAACCATCATGCCTTGTTTCCTGGTAGAAAGTAACTTTCAACCCTCCCCCCCATAAGTTAATTGCTCTCCAAAGTAATGCTCTCCTTTTCTTCCTTCTTGTTGCTGTTGAATTTATTGGGGTGACATTGGTTCACAAAACCATAAAGGTTTCAAGTGTACAAGTCAGTAAAACATCATCTGCACATTTCATCATGCTCCCATCACTCCAAAGTCCCTTTCCCTCTCCATTATGCCTCTCTCCTCCTTCCATCCCCCCCCCCCGCACTCTGCCTTTTTCTCCCTCCACCTAGCTCCCACCCCCTTATCCCTCTGGCTATCACCATACTGGTGTCCGTGGCTATGTGTTATGAATATATGCTTTTCAGCTAATCCCTTCACCTTCATAAGAATAAAGCTCCCACCTTAACCGATTTGGCTCAGTAGATAAAGCGTCGACCTGTGGACTGAAGGTCCCAGGTTCAATTCAGGTCAAGGGCATGTACCTTGGTTGCAGGCACATCCCCAGTAGGGGGTGTGCAGGAAGCAGCTCATCAGTGTTTCTTTCTCATCGATGTTTCTAACTCTCTATCCCTCTCCCTTCCTAACTGTAAAAATATCAATAAAATATATATTTTTTAAATATAAAACTCCCCTTTTCAAAGCACATTTTCTGTTTTCCCCTACATGTGCTTTCCATGTAGAAGAGAAGTA
The DNA here is from genome assembly GCA_004026805.1 of Lasiurus borealis. Classification (NCBI taxonomy): domain Eukaryota; kingdom Metazoa; phylum Chordata; class Mammalia; order Chiroptera; family Vespertilionidae; genus Lasiurus; species Lasiurus borealis. The sequence goes on along the minus strand of PVJN01013855.1, from coordinate 1,676 downwards.
CAGCCAGGATTTCATGGGGCAGTTCTTAGATCTGTCATTTGAATTAGTTGCCATAACTTTGTTATTCTATCTCCTTTCTTCTATGTCTGTTTCCTTGAAAATAATAAAAAGAAGATAGAGAGACTTTTTATTATCATTATAAACTCCTCATACTTTGGGGGTAGTCTTAATGTAGTGGCAAATAAACATTAAATTAATATGTACACAAATGAGATTATGAACAATCAATTATCCTGGAGTCTTATTTCCTTTTGAATAATCACTTATAAGACTGTAATAAGTCAATGTATTAATGTTATGGGGTATCAAAGGACTAAGCTCCACTTGTGAAGTGTTTTATCTAACAGGAGACACAAGAAATGATGTAAATAGCTCACATACATAAGCATTTTATAGGGATTTTAGACAATTATACATGTAACAAGAAAATAATGTTTTGTTGTATGTCAGCTTTAACAAACTGACGTGTTTTATCTCTTATACCTCAAACAATCATTAGGTAGCAGTAGACATGTATTTTCGGTACAAATTTTAATTTTATCTTTCTGTTCTTTATTTAGTTCATGAGGTATTGATCTCATGCATAGTTAAGTCCATGTTTTGAACTAGGTCACTAAACTCAAGGTCAAAGGTGAACTATAGATTTTCTGTTTGTTTTCCCTTTGCTTTACCCCTGAAAAGATACAAAACAACTTTTCAATGCTCCATTCTTATCTGGGATATTTCGAATCATTAATAATGTATGTATCAAATATCTCACTCACTCTGTTATCCTTCCAGGTACTAAAGACATCCATGGGGGTAAAAAGATGTCTTTAAGGGAGTTCAAAGAAAGAAATCTTTCCAAAAATTCTTACCCCTTCAAGAAAACCTATGAAAGCTACAAAGCCAACAATATGTGGCCATTATCACAGGCCAAATGAGGAACTGACTAAAAATGATCCAGAAAAAGACCATGACAATGTAGAAAAATTCACCACTTCAAGTGATAAATTGGGCAACCAGTAACTTCAGAGCAAGGCCAAAGACCTCCAAACTATCCATGAAGTCTCTGAAGTCTGGCCCCCAAGAAATGCTGACAGTGTGGAAGCCAAATTTTAGACCTACAGGGTAGACCAATAGTGATGATTAAAATAAAATTAATGCGTGGTTCATTTCCAGTGTAAGCATAATTTGCAGACAATTTTTATTAAATTTATTGGGATAACATCAACATTATAAAAGACCAGGGGTCATCATGTCCTAAATGACCAGGGATTGGGCCTAAACCAGAAGTCGGACATCCCTCAAGGAGTCCCCAATTGGAGAGGGTACAGGCTGGACTGAGGAACCCCCATCCTGTGCACAAATTTCATGCACCAGGCCTCTAGTTAGTACTTATAGTTAGTTAGCTATAGTCTCTGGTGTGTTGCATGGCCTACACTGACAGTGAGACATCCTTCTCGCAATCTGGGACTGCTCAACTGCCTGCCTTGCATGATCACCCCTAACTGCCTCTGTCTGCCTGCCTGATTGCCCCTAAACCCTCTGCCTGCCTCTGCCTTCATTCCTCTCTCCAGACCTGATCTGTAGCCTCTGTGGCAGCTGCTGATCAGCCCTTGCCTTTTTCTTTCTCTGGGCTTTGCCAGCAGCCAAGGCAGCTGCTGATCAGACCCTACCTCTCTCTGCAGGCCTTT
>PVJN01013854.1:0-47926 GCA_004026805.1 Lasiurus borealis | reverse complement strand
CCCCCCCCGTGTGTGTGTCTGTCTCATTTTGCTCTCCCCAGGATGTTGTATGATTGGGTTTGATGGTCCGCAGCCTTTTCAGACTGCCCTCAGCGCTGTGCATTTTAGAGTGACCCATCTCTTTTTACGGCTGGTTAGCTGCTCTTTTTACTGCCAGATCATAGCTAATGCCATGGACACCCAAGCGTGTGTGCCTGCTGCTGCAGGGCACCTCGGCACTTGCTGTTTGGGTGAAGGAGTAGAATGAGCAGAGCTGCTATCAGCGTCACGTGCAGGCTTTTGTTGGGACATAAGTCTTCGTGTCAGTGAGGTCACTCCCCAGTAGTGAGCCCCTGGCCGCGCGGCGAGACTGCACTGAGCTTTAGGAGGGATTGCCGAGACGGCTTCCCAGTGGCCACTGCTTTGTATTCTTACCAGCAACGAGTGAGGGTCCCTGTTACACTGCAGCCTCATCAGCTGGTCCTCGGTGACTGTGGTTACAGCCATTCTAATAGGAAGCAATGAACCCTCACTTCCTGCTTTGCCTTCAGTTCATGGAGGACAGTTGAGCATCGTTTCCTGGGCTTATTTGCCATCCATGCATCATCTTTGGTGAAGTATCTGTTTAGCTGTTGGGTTCGCTTTTAATTGCTTCGTTTTCTTTGTGGTTGAGTTTTAAGCATTCTTTATGTTGTCAGAGATGTAATTTTGTATCTTGGCAAATAGGACTTGGATAATAATGCTCTCACATGAAATGAGGTGACAAGAAGGGATGAGTCAGTTACGGCTTTTTATTTTCCACCTGGGTTTCCGAGAAAAGGGAGAGCGACAGAGAAAGGAAAGTGGGAGTTAAAGTCACTTTGAGAAGGAAAAGGAAGGACAAGGGTCATGGAGTTCGGCGTCCAGAGGAAGCGTGTGGCGGTGGGAGAACATCCGGGGACAGAGAGCAGACATGGAGTATGACTCCTGCTTAGACCTCACTGCCATCGCCATGCGTGTGGAAGAGGAAGCAGAGGTGGCACACACATGGCAGGCAGGGTGAGAGCTTGGCAAGTTGAGCCACAGGGTGATGGAGAAAGCGGAAGGAGGACTCCAGCATCAGCTCCCTGCTGTGCGGTGGGGAGAAGCTCAAGAGCACGCCCTGGGCATTGTCTGTCTGCTTGAAGGTCAGGTCAGGGGTCATCTCCCTTAGCACCCTGTTTCTTTTGTGTCTGGGACGGGAACCTGCTACTAGTCAGGGGAGCTCTCTCTTTAGTGAGAATTTCTTAAGTAGAATTTTACATCATCGGGGCGCCTTTGAAGGGTGAACATAGCTTCTCATAGGAAACAATCTCCATCTCTGTCTAAATCTATACTTCTTTATCCCTACCTTTATCTCTCTCTCTATCTGTTGTTTAAGTTGCCTAAGTACACACTGAAAGAAATCATCTGCCTTCTCAGTCACACTGTCCTGGTGTAGAGTCCTCGGATCCTGACTTCCATCCCCTGCAGAATCACGCCCATGCATCCTGGGCCTTGTCTGGTGTTCCCCGGGGTCAGACAGACTTACTTTTTAAAAATAAGTTTTAATTGATTTCAGAGAGGAAGGGAGAGGGAGAGCGTGAAACATCAGTGATGGGGGAGAATCATTGACCGGCTGCCTCCTGCATGCCCCAAACTGGGGATCGAGCCCACAGCCTGGGCATGTGCTCTTGACCGGAATGGAAGCCAGGACCCTTCGTTCACAGGCTAATGCTCCATCCACTGAGCCAAACCGGTTAGGGCTACCTTTTTCTTTACAAAGTAGAATCTGTCAATTGTCTTTTCACTCACCCATCCCTCAGGATGGCAGTTCTATTGACTGATTTACAGCGAGGCTACGGTGGTAGAAACCACTGCCGTTATTGAGCGGTAATTGAGGGTAACCGGTTTGGGACTTGGAGTTCGCAAAACGGCACCACAACTGGAGCATCAAATGCAAAGCCTGATCTTAAGCCTTCAGCGTGGAAACGGGACAGTGCTTTGCAAACCTGGGCGTGGTGAGGGCAGCCATAGTTAGACGAGGACGTTATTTTGGTGAAACAGATGACGGACGTAGAATCTCTGTGAACACATTTCACCGTGACTCTGCATCTACAGATTCAGTGCCCAAGCAAGGGGCGAGTCTGTGTTGTAACAATACCCGACAAGAACATACTCATGAAACATGTCCGGGACCTGGCATGCGCCCGTGGTCCGCTCTCCTGTTTGGCGCTGTTGCCAGAGCTGCCTTTACCTGGAGAATGAAATCCTGGGCTGCTGTGGACACACCGGAGACGAGCGCTCTGTAGGGAGTGACTGCCCCGCTGGGACCCGGCCTCGGGTCAAGTGCAATGTTGCCGGGGCCGCCAGACACAGCTGGTGCGCGATGGGACGTCCGTGGTTTTAAATCTCTGAGGTTCAGCTTTACTTCTGTTCTTAGGGTGGTGACCTCAGTTACAGAGACCTGCCATTTCTGCCGTTTCCAGAGTGCCGGTCAGGGGCATTAATTGTACACACAGTGTGCGGTCAGCACTTCTACTTCCGGAACATGCCTTCTCTCAAAGCAGAGACTGTACCCATTAAGCTATCCTTCCCCTCCTCCCCTTCCCCAGCGCCAGCCCCCCTCAGTGCCTCGTCTCTGTGTGTCTGCCTACCGAGGCATGCATGTGAGTGGAAATATACGGTGAAGGTCTGTCCTTCCCACTGGCTTACTTGGCTTGTCTGTAAGGCTTCTTCATGGGGTACATGTATCAGGACATCTTCCCTTTTTATGCTGGATATTATTCCATTGTATGCGTACACATCTTAGTATTCTCCTTATACTTACTGTCTTTCAAATCAGTCAGTATTAGTATACCTTTATGTATATGAAGATGTCCTATGGTTTAATTTGATTCTTTCCCTTTACAGGCTTGACAGAAGAAAAAGTGAAGGCGTATCTTTCTCTCCACCCTCAGATACTAGATGAATTTGTATCTGAAAGTGTCAGTGTGGAGACGGTGGAGAAATGGCTGAGGCGGAAGAACCACAAGGCAGAAGGTGAGAGCTCCTGTGGACTGCTGTGGGTGACCTGCCACTTTATGGTGACCAAGGACAGGCATCTGCCGCCTGCTGGGCGGAACGTGGGTAGACAGTGCCACGTTAGCTCTGTGATCGTTTTATTCTGTCTGAAGAGGTAACTTGACGTTAGCGTGAGCGGGACTAGACAGAAAGGAAAGACCCTTGACTAAAAAGAAAGACCTTGACAGGTAATTCCTGAAAATGTATTTAGATGCGAACACATTGAACAGTGCAGTGTTAGGCTTGGTTTTGTTTAATGATGATTCTGAATGATTCTAAAAAATTACTTGTATTGCAAAGCTCTATTTATTTTAGTATATTTTGCCCAAAGAAGTTTTCACGCAGTTTTTACTGTGCCCAGTTGGAAAACTGATGAGCTGGCGTTAGGTTTTCATTCAGTCTGTCCACGGAAGAAGAGATCTAATGAAAAGAGAAATGTGGGCTCAGGAGGGACGTAAAGTTCATTTCCTGCCAGATTGAATGTGCGTGTTAATATGTAGGCTCTGAATCATGTCATATGATTTGGGTGTTACATGAATTGCATTTGGCCAAATATTCATTTCTAAGAATATTGTTTCAGAGTGGACATTAATTTTAAGTATGATTTTACATTAACAAAGACCTTTTGTATCAAAAACACCAAAATAAACACTCTTCTTCTGGAAATGTGTTTAGTGTAGCAGAAGTGCCATATTTAAAGTTAGAGGATCATTGTTGACATGTGTTGTTAGGAGGGTCTTGCTAGCATGTTGCTCAGAGCTGATTTTCCTTACTCTGTTTTGGAGTTTCTGCACTTTGGTACTCAGGAGGGTGATTGATTGAACTCGGATCTAAAAATTAGAGAGCGGAGATTAAAAATGGCAGCAGAGTAAGGGAATGCTGCACGGACATGCTCCCTGGAACAAACTGGTATTACAGCTAAAATACAGAAAAACTGCGGGAATAATCAGGAAAACTCGCAGGAGAGAACCCTGATACCGAGGACTGGAAGTGGGGACCGCATAGAGACTGATTTATTTTATATATTGTAAAGAAAGAAAGAAAGAAAGAAAGAAAGAAAGAAAGAAAGAAAAAGTTCTGCAATAAAAATTAAAATTATGAGCTGCAATGCTATGTTTTATGGCGAATACTTTTTATTATTATTCTATATCTATTCAGTAGCAGGCCATGTAGCTATTGGTGCATTCATAAATATCAAATAACCAGTAATAGAAATACTGGTATTTTCAGTTGCCTTGAATATTTTTCATAAAATACAAAAAGTTTCTTTTCTTTTTTTTACTCAAAGAATGTATGTACTGTGTATTTCTTGCCTGTCCGTCATTCTAGAAATAAGATTTAATGTTCATGCAAATATTTCATGCTTGGAAGGAGTGAGATTTCAATTACGTCCCTAAATTGCAGATTAAATAGCATTTGCTGTGCTTTGTGTGTGTGACAGATGTTGTCTGTGTTTGTGTGTGCATTGTGGGCGACCCAGTGAGCAGGGCATGAGTCAGTGTCAGTGTTAGCTGGCTTCAGCGCGCAGGACATGTAAGTGGGGCAGGGACTGTTAGCACACATCACAGGTCGCTGAGGTGGTTTACCTGGAACTTCAGTTGGTGTGCTCTCTCCTTTCTCTGAAAACCTCTCTCAGACGCTGAAACCGCACTTTCACCTAAATGGAACTTGCACATCATTTTTTGTGTAATACAGAACCAGAGGTGTCAGATCTGAACTAAAAGCAAGTAAGTTCACCAGCTATTCCTCCAAAGCTTCCTGGAGACTTCACACTGGCCTGGGCCATTTAACCAGAGGTTGGATAATGGTTTCTAGAAACGTGTCTGTGAGCGGTGATAGAGCAGGAGTGTAACCAGGTCCTCCTCCTCGCTCTGGCTTGCCATTCAGTGTGTCAACAAACAGATGCTCCTTGAGCACCCGGGTATGTGATTGTAGAAGCAGCGGTATATAAACTCGATCCCCTCATTTTCTTACAGGAGAGACAGGTGATAAACAGTAAAAAATAAATTACTTCAGATTTGTTGACTGTGTGTTGGAAAATATCAAGTAGACATTTTTAAAAATTTTTATTGATTTCAGAGAGGAAGGGAGAAGGGAAGAGAGAGAGAGAGAGACATCAATGATGAGAGAGAATCATGGATCGGCTGCTGCTTGCACAGCCCACACGGGGGATGAAGCCCGCAACCTGAGCATGTGCCCTGACCGGGAATCAAACCGGGACCTCCTGGTTCATAGCTTGGTGCTCAACCCTGGAGCCATGCTGGCCAAGTCCCTGAGATGTCTTAACACCGCAGCTCAGTCTTTTAAAATCACAGCACAAGCGGTCTCTCTCCCGTGTTGTGAAATATCAGGGAGTACAGTTTGGCTGGAAACTCTCCGTAGGACCTCCGTGACGTCTTTCCGAGTGGGTAGCTGGAGTTCCTCATGCTGTGGCAAGCGTAGAACACTGACAGTGTGTTGGGAAAGGGCGTGTGGGGTGAAGAGACTCAGGAAGGGAGAGCCCCGGGCCGGTCTGCGTACTCGGGGGAGAGGATCCGGGGACTCGTGCAGCCCAGGCCGTGGGCAGTCAGGCCCCGCGAGGGCTGCGCCCACACTCCGCCCCGCAGCCAGGGGGCGCCCGGGATGCGGAGGGTGTGCCTTCGGGAATCAGGGATGTGCTGACATCGACCTCGGGCTCAGGTGCTCACAGCCCGGGGCCCTCAGACCAGCCACAGTCCAGACTCCTCCTTTGAGAAAGTACCTGGTGCTTTCCATTGAGAGCGCTCGTCTAAACACAGAGGAACAACCATGTTTCTTCCCTGATTCCGTGTGCACGAGGATGACTTGCATGGCTCATTAATAATACCTCTCCCAGCCGCACCACTTCAGTAAGAGTATTTTTACTTGATTCCAGTGATGTGTTTTTGTCACTTTGTTTGTGCTCTCTATTTACTCTCAATAATTTGCTCTGCTCCCATAATTTGTAGGTAGGATAAAGCCGTGATGTTTAGAAGACAGTGTTTCCTAGCAAATTATAACGTTCCGTAAAACTGTGGGGCCAGACAGCTCTACGTTGAAACGTGGGGTCCGTCTGCCTCTGAATCCTTAGCAGAACATGGCTGCGCCTGTCACTTTGTGTGTCCCTGGTGCTGTGGAGCGATGTTACCCACTGCTCTGCGGAAGCACGTTCAGCTCCAGAGAATTCCGAGTGACACGCGTGCTCTCTTAAGTAACAGCAGGGAATGAGGGATGCCGGCGTTAATTGCGTTCATGGAATGTTTTTACGTGGCGGCCACTTACCTCATGTCTTGTCTCTGTGGTGCGACTTGCATGTCACTCCGATAGATGGGGGTCTGTGTGTCTCCTGAGTCTGGCTGAGACTTGTGCTGATACATACGTGTGGAAGTGCCTGTCTCATGCTTACCCTGCTTCGCTTCCATTTGGTAGAGACTCTGTGTGCTGGTGTTTAAATTTTAAGAAGCCACATTTCATCCCTGTCAGTAACAGCTCTCCCTGCACTGGCTGAGTCTCTAATACCTTTTGCAGGTTTGACATAATGGCCACATTAAATCTCACTTAATGAATAAAAGATTGAATGAGTGAATAAATAATTTAAAAGCATTTGTGTCTATTAGATTAATTTTGACACAGGGTTGATAGCAAGATAAGGTTGTATTTCTTAGCATGTTATTTTAAAAACAGAGGCTTTATATTAATTGGAAACTGTGGTCTTTAGGCTAATTTATTTATTGCTTACCACAGAAAATGAGCCATTCTTTGTTACCTAAGATACATTAGCTAAAGGTAGCTGTAAATTTATTCTGCTTGGCCCTGGTGCTGTTGAATATGGTAAAGGGACTAATTATGTATGTAATTTAAGGAGAAATACTGTATTATCATGATTATTTTATTTTAAAATATATTTTATTAATTTTTTACAGAGAGGAAGGGAGAAAGAGAGAAACATTGGTGAGAGGGAAACATTGATCAGCTACCTCCTGCACACCCCCTACAGGGGATGTGCCCGCAACCAAGGTACATGCCCTTGACCGGAATCGAACCGGGGACCCTTCAGTCCGCAGGCTGAAGCTCTATCCACTGAGCCAAGCCGGTCAGGGTTATTTATGTTTCTTGCCTAATTCCTCTGCCTAGGGCTTTGTGCTTTGTGGTGAGTGGAAGTGTGGCCACTGGGCATCCTGGCCCTTTTCCTGAGGCTGCACAGGCCTGGAGAGCCACTGGGGAAACAGGAGGCCGCTCCGTGCGGGCTGGAGAGGACACGCACTTTCTTGGTGTGAGAGCAGGACTGGGCTGGGACCCTCAGAACCAGGGGCTCCCGTGGGGTCTGGGCCAGCTTGTCCCTGTGTCCTGCTGGCCACACAGGATGTTCTTGCCATGTAGCCAGCTCCGCAGGGAGATCCTCCTGCCACAGGGGTGGCTGTCCTATTTCAGACCGGACCCGCCCTTCCAGCACCGGTGCTCGGCACTCCTGATGGTCCTGGAGGCTGTGCTGTTAGGATATCGCTGACCTGCACACCCTTTTCTGTTTTCTGTGCGCGTGTGAGCCAGCCCCAGCGTGGCCAGGTTTGCGGCGACGGTGAGACGACAAGCACGTCGGGTCATTCTGGTCCCCCAGAACTCATCTGCACTCCTCGCTCTGAGGTTGTGTTGACACTTATTTAAAGGCTGCACACCAGGTTCTTAGAGTTCACACGAGGGAGCATTGCGGTGAAGCTTCTGTTTATTGCATGACATGGTGCATGTTCCAGACCCCGCGCCGAGTTCTGACTGTGTTTCCCTTCCTCTCCCCCAGATGAGTCGGTGCCTAAGGAAGTCAGCAGGGTAAGTGCGGGGACCTCACCTTCCCCACGGCGGCTCAGGGGGCGAGCTGGGGCGCAGGGAAGCTGCTGTGCGGAGCCTGCTTCTCGGTGATTTTACAGAAGACCGGCATGGCTTGTGATGGGGCAGCGCAGATTTGGCTGCCACCTCCCAGGCCCCACCTACCTGCCATGTGCGTCCCTGGTCCCTGGATGGAGCCCAGGGCCGGGACTTGCCGTGGACGCCGTGGCCGTGGAGGTGGTAGAGTGGGGGTGGACTGGGTGGCAGCCGCAGTGATGCGGAGGCGCCGGTGATGCTCTCGGTTTCCCCGGCGGTGCGGGAGGTTGGCTTCTCTTAGCTGCTTCCCTCACTTGGCAGACAGACTTGGACCATTTTCCCGGACAGAGTTGCCGGCAGCGTTATGTGTAGAACCCGAGAAACACAGCTGCGCTGTGCGACATTTGGTATTTGGTATAAATAGGCATGCATGGGGTCTATGCTAGTTCTAAGTAGCTTATAGCGCTTTACTTTGTCCCTGTTTTACTGTAGAATATATTAAACCCTGCTGTGTAAAAGCACATAAAGGCACACAGAGTGGGTATGTTTTATGAATGAAGGAAGTTCTATTATATTTAACTGTGCTGTTTATGTTTTTATTAAAGTACCAAGATACGAACGTGCAGGGAGTCGTGTATGAACTGAACAGCTACATCGAGCAGCGGCTGGACACAGGCGGGGACAACCAGGTGCTGCTGTACGAGCTGGGCAGCATCATCAGAACAGGTGAGCGCGTGGCTCGCACGAGGACGGCTGGCCCGCCACGCCTGGCGGAGGCGCCCCGTGCTCCCTCTGCCCGGGGGCTGCCGTTCAGGGGACAGGGTTTTGTTCTGACGCGATCAGAACCCAAAGCAGCCTCTGCCCGAAGGTTAAGTGGAATGCGCTTGGCCTCCTCAGTCACACCTGGCTTTCTCTGTGCAGTTTATTGAACTAAGTCACCGTTATATAAGAAGGAAGGCACGCATTTTAAGGAAGCAGCAGCATTTTACATGTATTCGGGCAGGTGACAGCTTATGTTCTGTGACTGTCTGGCGGTGAGGAAGCTGCGTGGAGGCAGCGCTAACATTCGGGCCTTCCTCGTTCCCTGCGGTGGGAGCTGCCCTCAGCCGGCCCGGAAGCAGTTCTAGGAAGGTTCAGTCATGCTCTCTCCAGTGGTGTACGCAGATGCGAGCAGAATCCTCTCTGGCCGATGCTTACATTGGTTATTCAATATTATGAAAAGCAATTTAGTATTCTTTAATGCTTTGACAATTAAATACAACTCTCAGATGTTAAAAATATCTTCCAATAATCCTGATGTTCAAGTTTGCCAAGTCCGTTACTCTGTAGTACCCGCCTGCTCTGTGAGTTGAGGATGTCACATCTTGAACGTGGCAGTGGCTGCTGACAGTAAACGAGTCGCGCCACGCCCGTGTGTCCAGTGGGCCGAGGACCGGGCCTGAGTCAGAACCCGCTGACGTCTCGGGCCGAGGCCTCGCCTCGCGGGCTCCCGTGTGTGTCTTCTGTCCCCTCAGTCTCTTCCTCTCTCATTGCCTTGGCAGCCACAAAAGCGGATGGATTTGCACTGTATTTCCTTGGCGAGTGCAATAACGTAAGTATCTCCATTCAGATTTTGGCGCCCTCGTTAAGACAATGTCATACGCTTTTGAGACAGTAAACTGTGATGTGAACATCGTCACAGACGATCGGAATGCCGTGCTCTAAGTTCCCGCCCTGTTTGTTTCCACATGTGGTGTGCCCAGCCACGGCCACAGAGAGGGGAAAGTCTAACTTACCGATGCTTTGGTTTGGTGTGTGGTGTCTATCTTACACCTGACATTTCTAGATTGTGGTTTGGTGAAGGCGTTAGTTCGTCCTGTGGACAGCCCTTTCTACACACCCCCGGCAGCCGGATAGAAGGAGACGGCAGCTCAGCACTGTTCAGATGTGAGGCGTGTTCTCGCCCCGGCCGGTGTGGCTCAGCGGGGGCGCAGGGCCTGTACTGGAAGGCTGCTGGTCGATTTCCGGGCAGCGCACCTGCTTGCTGGTGGGCTCGGTCCCCAGTAGGGGATCCAGGAGTCATCCAATCCATGCTTCCCTCTCACACTGACGTTTCTCCCTCTCGCTCTGAAAGTCAATAAAGAACCTTTTTCAAGAAACTAAGTAAAATGTCGCTTTTAGATTGTTGAAGACAACTCGGAGTTTTGGGAGAGAGTTTCTAGGCAGGGACTCTGAGGGCGGCTGGCGTGGCTGCTCTGCCTTCCTCCGGGGCACAGGCCTGTCGCCCGCTCACCTGGCTCCGGGCGGAGTCTCCCGGGGTTCAGTTCCTGGCCGCTCAGTGTTGTTGCGGCATTAAACGCACAGCGTGTTTTAGAAGGATGTTCTGAGCCGACGCTGCTGCCGCTCAGTTAGAGATTGGGTTGCAAGCTCCTGCCGTGGGTTTGCGTGGGGTTTGAGGCTTGGCATGTGTTTTACGGTGTGATCCTCAGGGTCCTGGGCTGTTCCTGGCATGTAAATGGGAATGGGAGTGGAGACGCAGTCCTCCGAGCGTTTGCTGTGGTCCGTGAGTATAAAGCAGGGCAGGCAGGAAAGTGAGGTGCAGGCAGTGCTGAGTGGCTGCACCCCCTCAGCCTGTGTTCTCTGCCTGCAGTCGCTGTTACGGGACTGGAAGGTCTTTAGGAACCTTCTCTCAGTCCTTTCTGCATTCAGCCAGCATCTCTCATGATGCTGTTCATGTAAACAGCCACCAAGCGCGCTTACTAAGGGGCGTTATCCAGGTAACACTCTGCCTCCACCTGCTTTCCATCTCCCGTGCCGGTGGGACCTGAAGGTGGTAAGATACTAAAGCAACAAGTGGATCTCACTGTCTGCTGTTCATTCTAAAAAGTTATTTCTAGATTTTGGGATTTTTATTAAAAAGTAAGAATTTCTTTTAGGAAATTCTGGTCTGATTGCATTTATTCTTATTTACGCCGGGCATATGAGCTCAGGGTGAAAGGGAGTCTGCCTGTCTCCACTCCTTCCCTGGGATGTCCACCGCAGGGCTAGCCACGCTGGCCTGTTGTCCCCATGTCACCATCCTTCAGTCCCAGCTCTTTGCGACCAACCTGGGCCCATTCAGACTCTGCTGGAACCCGGGCCTGGCACTCAGCATCCGGGCTGTTTACCTGAAGAGAAGTGATGGGAGCTCCACAGCCGGGGCCATCGCTCTGGGAGGCCTTTCTGTTGGGGGCAAGCACAGTGGGCAGACCTAGTTGGCAGAGGGGGTAGGGCAGTCCCAGAGGCCAGGGGTTCACAGTGATGGGAGCCCCGAGAAGGGCTGGGCTCTCAGAGCGGGGATCAAGATTCCGGACTCATGTTCTTTTTTTATTTTATTTTTAAAAATGTATTTTTATTTATGTCAGAGAGGAAGGGAGAGAGAGAGAGAAAGAGAAGCATCAGTGATGAGAGAGAATCACTGACCGGCTGCCTCCTGCATGCCCACGCACTCCACTGGAGATCGAGCCTTCAACCCAGGCCTGTGCCCTGACCGGGAGTTGAACTGTGTGATCTGGCCCGTAGGCCGATGCTCAACCACGGAGCCACACGGGCTGGACAGGAAGGGCAGGCACAGCTGAGCGACGTTCGCATGTTGGTGCTTCCCGGTGTGTAGACCGCTCTCCGCACTGAGCCGAGGAAGCAGCCTCCTCTGCTGTGGGGTTAGAAAGTGCTTCCATCTGCGGTGGCAGGCTGTCACTGCAGACTCTCACCTCCGCTCTTCCCGTGTGGGTGGCGTGCCCGAGGATGGCCTCACACGCGCTCTGCATGCCTCGGGTCTGCTGACATGCCGTGTTCTCTCTTGGTCCCGGGCCTCGCACCTCTGCTGTCCCCACGTCCGAGGGACGTTGCGGGCCACGGCGGAGCCCTGGGTGGCAGCCGGGGTCACAGCAAACCGCAGCTTTCTCCTGCCCCTGGGTCACACCCCAGTGACCCTCTCCTAGTGGCACCTGCTTCCTCGCAGGCTCCGTGAGGCTGCAGTTGCCCACGTTTCTGTGATTCGCGTGGTAACGTGCTGATCTGGCTGTTTCACTAGAACATCGGCTCCGTGGAGGCAGAGACTGGTCTGGGAGGTGACTCGTGGGCCGGCTGCTGGGCTTTGTTGACCGTCTTTTCTCGTCTGTGTAATGGACGTGGGGCGAGGCCTGGCTGCTCCGCTGCCCGGCGCTGCTGTGGGCGGAGACGCCGGTCCCCTTGGTGTCTCTGGGGCGGTGTCCGCAGCTGCCCTTCGCTCTCGCTCCTTCCTCTCCGCTCCCCTTCCGGAGTCCTCCCCCGCTGGCCCTGGGATTTCCCGGAGCAGGAACCTGGGATGGGACCAGCGTCGCCTGTCCGAATCTGTCACGGTGTTCTTTAAACACGCTCTGGCTGGACAAGGGCTCAGGTTGGTATATGTCATCTCTCTGTAGATTGACGAGAATACGGTCACTCTTCGGTTGTTTCCATTTGTCTCAGTCCTTCGTTACAGTGTTTTGTCGCCTGAAATAGTCGCATTATACCTTTTTTATATTCTTTCTGAATTTACAGTTTCCTTTTCTTTCATTTCTTACATTTTTCATAGAAGGTGACTTATTTCCTTATGTGTTTCATGTTTTCCATTTTGAACTGTGAGTCATATTATTCCTTGGGCCTTTTACAGCGAACGTTATTTTTGTAAAATAGACTTTTATAGATTTTTTTTTTACTGAGAGGAAGGGAGTGGGATAGAGAGTTAGAAACATCACGGAGAGAGAAACATCAATCAGCTGCCTCCTGCATGACCCCTACTGGGGAGGTGCCTGCCACCAAGGTACATGGCCTTGGTCGGAATCGAAACTGGGATCCAGTCAACAGGCCGTGCTTTATCCACTGAGCCACACTGGTTAGGGCTGCCGTGGGTATTCTTTAAGCTCACGTTGCAGTTCTTTCCTAGAGACACGCCATGTATTTGTTTCTGCCTCTCACCCTCCTGCAGAAGGCATGGCCAATCCAAGACCATTACCGTATTTGCCGGTGTATAAGACAAGCTTTTAACCCAGGAAAATCACAAATGTTGGGGGTTGTCTTATACGCCAGGCGTCATCTTATAGGGCAAGTATATCCCAAACTCTATATTTTAAGTGAAAAAGTTGGAGGTTGTCTTATACGTCCAGTCGTCTTATACACCGGAAAATACGGTAAACTAAGTTATCTAATTTGAGTTATTTTCGGCCCAGAAGTGGCTGATATTCTTCCTGGTTTCCTACCACGTGACTCACAGTTACATTTCTCAGGGAGAGTTCCATTCTCGCTCCGGCAGTAAAAGCCAGAGGCTCTGGTCCCCTGCGGTGCCCTTGCGTGTGTGCGTTTGCCTTCGCTTCCTCAGGACAGCCCTGGGCGGGTCCTGGCCGGGCAGGGTCTCCCGCCAGCCTTCCCTGGAGAGGACCCGGCTTTCTCTCGCCTTCGGTCCCAGGCGGCTTTCCCGAGGGGACGTCGTGATGCCCAGGCTTCGGTTGCTACTTCCCAGTTTGGGGTTGGCTCACCCGCAGAACCCCTGTCTGCACTTCCTTCTCCATGTTTGTGGGCCCTCCTTCCTGCTCAGCCCAGCCCTGCTTTAGAAAAGATCTGCAAATGATGCTACACCCACCTTTACATAATTTCAAAGTTGTTTTTTTCGGGAGTGTCAAATGATCTAATCTGCCATATTGCTTGCAACAGATGTTGACATACTTCTGCAATGTAAGCTAATACCCCCATAAAATAAAATAAAATAAAATAAAACACTTCTTTGCACACATGAGCAGATGCATGTAAATTTCCTTATATTCCTTCCTTTTGTACATGGAAGTTGCCATATTATATAAGTTTATCAATGTTTTTAAAGGTTGCATGTGGATTTTGAATCATAGTTAGAAAGCTTTTCTTAAATAACTTACTTTCAAAACAAAATGTATATGCTTTGGTGTCAAAATTGCAATATGCAACCTAAATAGACTGAGAAAAAAAATTTAAGTGTAGATTAGTGAATACCATGGATTGAGATAGAGATAGAAGGAATTATAAAATTCTTATACTTATAAAAGTATTCTTCTTTTCATGATTCATGAATGAGAATGAGTAGAAATAGTTAATTTTCTGAAATTGATGTATTGAGATATCTAATTTTAAGTAATATTTAAATATATCAAAAGTTTCAGTAGTATAATTAAGTATTGGCATTAATATTATAAAAGAATAAAATGTAAAGAAAACACAAAGTTATTAGTATAGAGAACAAGCTAAATAGCATTAAAACACTAAGAATAAGACATCGAGTATGATTGTGAAACTGACTGTAAAAGCATGTGACAACAAAATTACAAGTAGAATAGCCCACCCATTGAAAGAAAGAGAAAAGGAAGTCAGGTTAAAGGCCCTGCAGCTCTCTCCCGCTTTCCGGAGGGACGGGTGGACACAGCAGGCCTGGGAAGGACAGTTCAGCCGGAGCAAACCTGCTCCAAACGATGCCCATCGGAGAGCACGTGCCGAGAGCAGAGCAAGGCCGAACCGGAGGGAGGAGAGGGTCTGGTGGGAGGAGGTCAACTGACGCTGGAGGCTCAGTCTGCATGAAGGTCGAGCTCCCCGAGTTTACACATAAACGTTAGAACATTGAAATTTAAAGCGCAAAGCACTCACAGAAAACGCAGGAGTGTTTTTAGTTGCTGACAGATCAAAAAAGTTGTATCTTTAACTCAGTTTCTTATTTCAGGATTTACCAACTCGGGGTTCCCTTTCTTTAAATCATATTCTACATTGATTTATTGAGCTCCTATTTAAGAAATTTAGATCCTTGTAATGGCTGAAAACAAGGAAATTTAACCTGTATATTTAAACATAAACAATAAGCCAGTTACTCTTAGAACAAAGAAAAAAGCCAGATGCAGTGAGTGGAATATTTAGAGAACAATGGTGCTGAAATTGGATTACAATATTGCCAAAGTTGTGAACAAACTTAGTTCACAGTGGAAAATTCACTTCCTTAAAGTTTTACATTTTTATACATTGGTGGAACATTAACAAATAAGAGAAGAGTAAGTGGATATATTGCTTGGACACGGTTTTACTGGGCTCGATCACATGACCCTGTCCTGGACACCAGAAGCTCTGTCGTCAGTTAAAATCCCTGCCTCTTGGGCTTGAGTGATTAAAGCTGTGGATACAGAAAAAATCTGTGTCCTGCAGGAACTCCATTTCTTTCAAGATAAGCCCCTGTTAACCTATTGACAAAGAGGAAACATGCAGGCCTAAGGGTTTAAAAAATAGCAAAACTGTGGTTACAGTGAAAACGGCAAATACGAGAGGGTGCTTGGACTGATAAAGTGAAAGTCTAAATAAAATGGACAGTTTTCGGGGAAACTATAAGTTACTCCATTTGATGCAAACAGCGATAGAAGCCCTACAGACCAGTAAGCAGAAGACACTGAAGACAGTGCTAAAGTGATGCTGCTCTGAAAACCAGCGGGACATTGATGCAGCGCTGTTTAAGGAGCTTTTCACCGGAGTTCGCTTCTGGAGGCCGATTTGTGAGTGCAGGTCCCTCCTTGGTGACTTTGACCAGAGTCTTACATTCTCTCAGAGTTCATTTAACCTGCATTCCTGACTGTCATTCATTCAACAAGCCACGTGCAAAGTCCCAGAAACGGCGCTCCATTGCCGAGCACACAGGCAAAGAGCGAGTCCTTTCTGCTGTCAAGGAACGTGCAGCCGGAGGGGGATGGAGAATCCACACTGAATCACGGCACGTGGCATCACGTGATCAGGGAGAAACCCACTGCTCCGAGTCCGGCACGGGGTGGGGCCCTGGGAGTGCGGATTGCTCTGCTGGGCAGAGGGTGGAAGGCCTTGCTCGGGAGGGAAGAAGGGAGAAGAAAGGCCTTTCTGGGCAGAAGAAGGGGACGTGTGGGCGCTGGGCGCTACGAGAGGAAGTGGTTCCGCAGAGTTCCGGCCGGAGCAGTGCCTGGCACGTGACTGCCAGGTGCCCTAGAAACACGGGACAACACCAGTGCTAACCACGACTAAGACTGGGCTCCGTTCAGCCCTCAGGGTTCTTACAACCCTTCTCTTCATGCCTGTCACACGCAGCTGGTTGGCGCCTGACATGCTTCGTGGTGTGATCGTTCGTGTTTCTGTGTTATCCATGGAGCTGGTTGTGAAAGCTGAGCTGCTTGTGGAGTCTGATAATACGCTATTAGTTTTAATACATTAAGTAAATTCCGAGATAGCGATGGCCTGCTGGTTTAGCAGTCGGTCTGGAGCCAGCGGTTTACAGGAACGGTGTGGCTTTTCCAGGTGTGCAGTAAGCTTCAGTGCGTTTCTTTTTAAGAAATGTGCAAACAGTCACCTGTCTCCTTCCAGTTCCAGGTGGGGTGGGTTCCTGCCATCTTCATGGACCTCCGTTCCTTTACCACCTAGCGCCATCTAGCGTCTCCTAGGAGAAACAACGGCTCACCTAAAGAACTTCAAAAGCGTTTCTGAAGTTGAACTGGGCGTGAGTCAGAGCCTTCCCATACAATGAAGATTCATGAATAAAGTGGCCTTTGAGTTGCAGATAGAAGGAAAAATGAGAACAAGTGTTACCAAAGGAAGTAGAATTGTGGGTTTAGTGGATGGCAATGAATCACATATTCCCATGTCATTAAAAAATTAGGTATTTAAAATAAATTGTGAGAGGCTAGTCTGTCTCCCACTAAATCATTTTTTTCTAACTTGATTGGTTATGATGCTCTGAGTATAACGTGGAGATATATTAAATCCATTCTTAATGCGCGTAGAGCAGAGTCACCCAAGCCAACAAACACACGCGCTGCTCGGGCGCGGCGCTCCGCCCGGCGTGGGAAGCTCCCGGGAGCCCTCTGCACGCCGTTCGCCTGCAGGTCGTTTCCGAGCCTCTGCTCTGGCGGGAACTGCCGCAGCGCCTCACGCTGAACTTCCGGGGCCTGGGAAACCGACGTCGATTCCGATTTGTCTTGGAGCCAAATGCACCGTATCCTGTACATGTGTGTTTGAAGTCATCTCTTCCTGTTCTTGACTCATTTCCCATGCTCCGCCCAGCCTCGCTCACGGAATTACTGCCACGAGAGGTGGGACGTCTAGCAAAGACCTTGCCGGCTCTGTGCCATGTGCACGTAGAATGATAGCAGCTTCACACATAGGGATTCCGATGACTGGCCTCCTTAAAAACAAGCGAGGTGAAATTGTTCATCACCTTGTATGCAAATGTTTACATTCTTCCAAGTGTGTAACTGGTATTTAAATACTTCCCAGGAGAAGCACTTAAAATGGACGTATCTTCACAGGCTCGTACTCAGTAGCCAGTGCTCCGCCAGCACTGCCCTCCCCGACAGGCAGGGGCGCCTGCGAATGCGGAGCGGGGCTGCCCCTCCGGGGGTTGGTGCCCCCACCGCCTCTCCCAGCATGGGGAGGGGCCCAGTGTAGACAGCTCACTGTCTGTGATTAGAGATGAGGTTTTATGTGAAACAGGGGTCTCTGGCGTTACAAAGCCTGCAAACCACTCAACCAAGCAGTCAGTAGGCACACCCAACCCCTGCCTTCACCGAGAGCCGGCGTAGGGTTGGCTGGGCTCCGAGGGACGCGTTGGGCGTGAGAGAGGGTCCGGTGCTTAGTGTTCCACCTGCCACCGGAAGTGCCAGCAGCCCCATCGGAGAGGCAGTCGGTGGGAGACATCACCCGGCCTCAGCGGTTTCCACACTGGGTGGGTGGTCGTCAGACGCCATGCCGGTGCTGCCCCCGCGCCCTGGGTGCCCGTAGGTGAGCCATTGTGCTTAGTAGGTGGTTTTGGAAATATGATGTGATTTAGCCAAGTTATTGGGTCTCATTTCTAAAAAGATTGTTTAGAAAACGGTGTTAGAACTGGGCCCTCCCACCCAGTCCCTCACGGGCAGGTGCCCAGACGTGTCCAGAACGTGGCCGCAGAGCTGCGCGGCATTCACAGGCGTGTGGCAGTGGCCGGTCACAGAGCGCAGGGCCGCGGGTGAGGAGGAGACACCGCTCTGTGGAAGGAAGGCTCCAGGAAGGGATGGAGAGCCGCACCCTGGGCCGCTGTCACTGACCTGCTGCGGATCGGGGCCCCGTCTGCAGGGAGGGCGGGCCTGGTTCTCTCACACACCGGCTTGAGCCCGAGGACAGCGTCCCTTCCTTTCTCGCGGGGTTTGGAGATGACCAGACTCGGCCGTGTGAGAGCCTGTGTGCGCACGGCCCCTCTAGTCCCGCCTCCCGCCTGTGTGTGTGTGTGTGTGTGTGTGTGTGTGTGTGTGTGTGTGTGTGATGCCAGCCCCGACGCTCCAGGCTGCCCTGAGCCTCTCCCTCGTGTACGCTCTTCCCGGCACCCCGCCTTCTCAGGACGTCACGAAACGCCAGGAGCCTGCCCGCCCGGGCCACGGCGCACGGAGGCCTCCAACCCTGTTCTCTCTCCTCCCAGAACCTGTGCCTGTTCACGCCCCCCGGCGACAAGGACGGCAACCCCCGGCTCATCCCCATCGGCTCCATCGCCGAGGGCACCACCGTCTCCGCCTTCGTGGCCAAGTCCCGGAGGACGCTGCTCGTGGAAGACATCCTGGGGGTACGTGGCTCCTCACTCCCCGTGGGCCCCTCCGGAGGTGGGAGGTGTTAACTTAATGGAGAGAGAAGACTTCCCCGCTGATGGTGACTCTACGCCGTTTTATTCAAGCACCAAAGCAAGACACACGTCAGTCATGACTTAGGATGTGAACCAAATTTGTGGGCTCAGTAAGCCATGTCTTACATGCTCACTTAGTGCGAGATTTGAATAGTTTTTATTCGAACATAGGTCAGTACAGCTGATGATAAAAAATGTATATTTACCCTCATGCCAACGAAGTGGTAACATCTTAGCAGGATGTGCATGAGTGGATGGCCATCGCTGGGTGTCACACAACCATCACCTCTGTTCCCATGAGTCTGGAGGGCCCTCCTGCTGGGCTGGGCTTGGCCTGGTTGGGTGGCTTACACGGCTGCCAGCAGCTGGCCACCCCCTCGTAACTGGCGCCTAGATGGCCGGCTCTCCAGGTGCGTGTGCCCATCTCCCGGAGGGCGGCCTGGCACGCTCTGATGGTGGCGGCCGGGCTCCTAGAGAGGAAGTCAGACGTGTCTGTGCCCCGTCCCATGTTCTGCTTGTCGTCAGCCAGAGCAGACCCCTGGGCAGGTGCCGCGTTAGGGAACCGGTGAAGCAGGGGTGCAGAGGCCGCAATCGAAGTGGAGTTCTCCAGGTACGAGGGTGCCAGCGGGTCTCTAGGTGCATCTGTTTGCCCTGGAAAACTCCCAACTGAGACCCAGGAAATGTGGGTTTTAACTGTGCTTCCGCCTCTAGCTGTCTGTTAGAACCAATCAGGTGACTAGTTCTTTTATTTAGAAAAAGAAAGAAAACGCAAAGTAGATTCCACTTTGAAAAAGTCTTAAAAGTAGACACTGTAAAGTTGTCATCTGAAAATGTTCTTTTGTACACGCAAACTTTCAAAGGTTTGTAAATTATACTAGTAAGTGTAGATTCGTGCTGTTCTAGATTCATGAAAAGCATCCTGCAGACAACAGAAATGGAACAAGTAGAATTAGTGTTGTGATATTAAATCATTTGGGAGATTTGGCTAAGCTAGAAAATGATTGCATTCAAAGAACCAGTTTTTCTTTTGATAAAAAATTGGCAATTATTGGATGATTTGAATATTTAATGTCAGTCTTTGAGGTTCAGATAAAATGCCTATCATGAACATCCACTTTTGTATTATTCTAACCTTCAAAATAAGAGAAACATTTAATATATAATTTCCTTCATATCATATTTACATTTGAATTTCGACTTGTGACATTCTACTTAACACACCGTTATAAAGGTTCTAGAACAGTAGCAGGTGCTGAATAGCAGGTGTTAGTCACGGTCATTTCTTCGATGATCGCACGAAGCGACTGTGTGTGAGCGGGCGACGCCCTGCGACACAGAGCCGAGGCTCAGAGCCGGCTTTGCCAGGAGCCACGCTGCTGACGACGAGCGTTTCCTTGCGCTCTGCCCGTGATGGCCAAGGCCATTGGTTTTTCCTGGGAAAGGTCTGCTTGTTACTGATTGCAAGTGCGAGGTGATTTCTTACAGAAACAAGGGTCATGGTGCATTGTTCCACTTATCTTACTGCACTTCTCCATTTTCCCATTCGATTCTTCAGGATGAACGATTTCCAGGCGGTACTGCGGTGGAATCAGGCACGCGGATCAAGTCCGTGCTCTGTTTGCCCATCGTCACGGGCATTGGCGACCTGGTGGGCATCCTGGAGCTGTACCGGCACTGGGGCAAGGACTCCTTCTCCCTGAGCGAGCAGGAGGTGAGGCCAGGGCTGGGGCTGGTGGCCGCAGCGGCGCTCCGTTCGTCGCGGTGAATGAGTGAGTGAATGAGTGAATGAATGGTTAAAGCCACAGTTTGCTTTTGATCCTATACTAATGACTTTTAAAAACTGTTTTTGTTTTGTGGTTATTTAGAGAGGGGACCGATTAAACCGGAAACTAGCCATTTTAAAGTGAGAACCCATTGAAACAATAAAAGAGTGAATCAGACAAAGCAGGAGGTGACTCCAGACAGTCCCCACATTCTGGAGGGCCTCACGATTTCCTAAAAATGTCAGCTTCCTCAAGTCCATCGTGCGTGCGGTGCCAGCACGAGATCCTCGCAGAGGACAGCGCGTTCTGTCCCTCTCCCCGGAGCGGGCGTTGGCTCGTTATACATTAGCACACGTTCAGCGCACCTGCCACACGGGGAGGCCAGCCTCCCTCCCCCCTGCACCAGCCCCCTGAGCAAGGCTGCGGGCTCCCAGTCAGAGTCTGTGTGTCCTCCTCCTTCCCAGCTGCGGCCCCTTCTAAAGGGGTGGTCTCAGTGGGGTCCCTCAGGCGGCCTCTCAGAGCACGTGCACCCCGAGTCTCCTGATCCCTGTCCCTGCTCCCAGTTCCTGTCGCCGCTCCCGGTTCCCGCTCCCGGTCCTCTGTGGCTTCCGTTGCCAGCTGATGCGCGGTGCACGCAATCGCTCTCTTTCTTGCCTTTTCTTTTTTTCAAATATATTTTTACTAGGGCCCAGTGCACGAAAATTCGTGTAAGTGTAGGCCTTCCTCTCTCCTCCCCCCCCCACTGGGCTGCCGGCACAGCTTCCCTCTAGCACCCAGGACCCAGGCTGCTTCCCTCTAGCCGCTGACCAGCACCCAGGACCTGGGTGGCTTTGCCTGGAAGGACATCAGGTCTAATTAGCATATTGCCCTTTTATTAGAGATGGTTTTCAGAGAGGAAGGGAGAAGAAGAGAGAAAGAGAAACATCAGTAATGAGAGGGAATCATTGATCGGCTGCCTCCTGCACACCCCACACTGGGGATCGAGCCCGCAACCTGGGCAGGTGCCCTGACCCGGAATTGAACCATGACCTCCTGGCTCATAGGTTGACCTTCAGCCCCTGAGCCATGCCAGCTGGGCTTTCTCTCCTTTTCTGTCCCCACAGTCAGCCATTCTGTGTCCCCGGGCCCTGTCCTCAGCACCGAGAACAGTGCCCGCACCTGGTAGAAGCCAGGTGAATCCTTGCTAGGTGAACGGTAGCAGGAGAAGTGGGGTAATGAGTAATGGGGGCGCTTGTCAGCAGAGTCTTAGAAATGCGTCCTCATTGAGGGCTGCTGTGAGAGGCTTTTTAATAGTGTGGTTATTACATAACATTACTGTTATTGAAGCCCTGGGACGTTAGCTCTTTTAATCCGTTTACTTTCCTCTCCGTCCAAATGAGGGAACAAGGAAGCACTTGGTTCCGCTGTAGCGGAGGAAGGAAGGAACGAGGAGTCCTGTCCTCTCTGCTCTGTGTGGGCCCCGCAGACCGCGTTCCTCAGCTGTGGGCTGGCTCACCTGCTAATCCCGCTTCTTTTCCTTCCTCAGGTGGCGACAGCGAGCCTTGCCTGGGCGGCGGTGGCCATTCACCAGGTGCAGGTGGGTCCCTGCCCCGGTGGCTCCTGCCGGGGCTGGCCTCAGCCTCGGGCTTCTGTTTGCATCTTCTAAGGCCTTACTCGCTGGCTTAACTATGTGGCGTTTTTTTTAATTCTTATATACAGTTGCCCATCCTTTATGCAATAAAGCGTACGTGTCCTATCAGGATTTTTGTTTTCCCCGAAAGCCCAGCTCAGTCTCCTACTGGGAGGACCATGGATATTTCTCCGACTCCGTTTCCTGAGTTCAGGCATCCTCCCCACCACGCGGTGTCTGGGAACGTAAATGTTGAATTCCAGACCCTGGTTCTCCAGAAAAAACGCCCTCATTGCACGCCGCACAGCTCTCGTGGGGCTGGACTGTGAGGCTCAGGGGCGCGGTACCGCTCTGCGCGGCATCTTCCCTGCTCCTCCCCGCGTTTTGCTTTTCGGAGTCCCCCCGGCCAGCTCGGGTCCGGAGGGACCGGGAGATGCAGAGAGAGGTCCCCCGTGTGGGAAAGTGGGCGGAGGAGCAGGGCTTGGGAGCAGACGTGGCGAGTGGATGGGAGATGTGCCCCCGTCAGTTTCCCACGTGGGCAGCGGCTCTGGAGGCCAAGTGCCTGGATCAGATGCTGGCTCCGCCCCGCGCCCCGCACCCCATGCCCTGTGCCCTGCACCCTGCTCCCCGAACCCCGCACCGATCTGGGTTCTGAACAAAGCTCCGAGCTCCTCCCGCCTCAGTTACACTGTCAGTCCCTACCCGGCAGTGTTTGTGTGATCAATGAGGTCCTAAGGATGAAGGGCTTGTCAGCACATTTAAGCCTTCTAGAAAAATGAGCTGGGATTGAAGGTACAGTGGTGCCTCGAGATACGAGTTTAATTCGTTCCGTCACCTTGAGGCGTGGGAAACTATGAGACGCTCGAGTCGCGGTAAACGGGTGGGTCGTGTGCAGCTGGCCGATCTGCGCGATGACTCCTATCTCAACTGTTGCTCGTATTTCAAAGCAAAAATCGCTCACTTGACGGCTCGTGTCTCAAAAATCTCGTATGTTAGGGCACTCGTGTCTCGAGGTACCACTGTATTGCGGCATTGTAAGCCAGCGATGGTGTTTCGCCTTTTACGTTAAGCAGGGTCCGCCGTGTTGGGGATGTGGACTTGTAAGTGAGCAAACTCTGTTCTCCTCAATGGCCTTTGTTTCCCGGCAGCTCTGCAGAGGCCTCGCCAAGCAGACTGAGCTGAATGACTTCCTACTCGACGTGTCCAAGTGAGTGTGCGTTGTGGGGGTGGGTGGCTGCTGCTGGTGACGGCGCTGGCAGGTGGGTGGGCTGAGAGGAGGGGGGGCTCTCTCACTCTGGCTCTCTCATTCCCGATGCCCGGGAAGGACCGAGACAGTTAGGCGACGGTTCTCATTTGCAGTTTGCTGCGTGTTTCTTTTAACGTAGCTTTATTGTTGAAAGTATTATAGATGTCTCTTCTTTCCCCCTCTCTCCCCCCCTTCTATCATACTTCTGTCCCCCCAGGTGTCCATGGGTTATGCCTATGGTACTGACACGGGGTGTCTGTTTGTGGGAGAAAACTAACAGCGGTAGGGGAAATTTTTAGTTAGTTCCTTCCCAAAAGACCTCTCGGGCATTTTCTGTAAATGTCAGTCAGCGAAATGCTCTTATCACTATTTAATTTTCCCGGGTACAGGAGCTGAGACAGGGCTTTACAGAAAAGGCCCATCGCCGGAGCCTGGACCTGAGACACTCCGGGCGGGGGTGGCAGCAGGCCAGGTCCTTGATGGAGCCCAGGTGCACAGGGGTCCCCCTGTGCTTGCCCCTGAGGCTGAGGCTGCCGCAGGCGAGGTTGGGGTCACGGCCTCTGGGCTCAGGGAGAGCGGCCTGCCTTCCAGGGGCCAGCAGCCCTCGGGCCTGCCTGCTCCACTCTCTCGGGTTCTCCTGGTGCCGTGACTAGTCAGTGTGAAGTTGCTGCTTAGTGCTGCACTTAGTTTCTTAAACATAAAGTGAGAGAAACGTGGAATCGGAGGAGATCCTCGCTGATCCCTCATCTCGGAGATAAAGTGCAAGCACAGCTGTGGGCACGGGACATGCTCTCAGAACACTCGGGAAGGGAAGCCGTTCGGTATCTCGTGTCCGTGGGCCTGAGTCTCTTGTCATTTTCCAAAGCCCGTCCATTCCCGCCTGGACATGCCACTTTGCTCGTGGGTCACAGTGAGCTTCCCCGCTGCCTGGCCACGCGTTCCTCAGTGTGCGGGCCTGGGCCTCCGCCTTCGCGTGCTCTAGCTAATGAGATCTTTAAACGGAAGCCCGGATTGTTACCGCTGTCCTCCTCACAAGGACGGCGCTGGTGCACGCAAACCGTGCTGAGACGTGCCTCGCCCACACAGCCCACGCTGAGAGAGGCCTTCCTTGCGGGACTGCTCCGTCCTGCACTCCATGCCCACTGACGGGTCGTCAGGTCTGTTTCTGTGGCTGGACCAGGCACCACGAAACACCCCCTCCCACTCCCCGTGCTGAGCGTGTGCTCCCTGGGCGTGCCCTGGACGCAGCAGCGTGTTCATTCTGGTGTTCTTCGCAGTGAGCGACATGGCTGCCTCCGCTCAGCTCAGCCACATTCCCACTTGTCAGGTTTTCAGGGTAAATTTACATCCTAACCATGTTAATGAGCTGGAGCACATTTAAATGCGTTTCATTTCAGTCAAAATGATTAATGACAGTGTTTCATGCAGTGAACCTCGTTTTATTCTCTCCTACTTTTAGTTAAACGCTGCAGACTTCCTTCCTGCACCAGTACTTACCAATGAAAATTCCTAATCTCCCTCTGAAACAGAGTCCGCAGGCCAAAGTCAGTGATAACGTCCCACGAAACGCTTTACGATAACACGTGGCTTGTTCCAGAGACGGCAGGAACCGGACCTACCTCGTGGCGCTTTCATTCACTGCGGGCACCGCCGGGGAGGTGCTCAGTGCCCCACGCTCTGTCCTCACACGGCGCTCACCATTTCTGTCCTCTCTTTGCAGAACGTATTTTGATAACATAGTCGCCATAGATTCTCTACTTGAACACATAATGGTAGGTTGCCGCTTGTTTTGACAATGTGTTTACTTACCTTAGGTTCATGCCTGGTGTGTGTGGAATGTTTAACGTGCCAGACGTGGAACTTCTAAAGGGTGCGAGCAGATCTGGAGTGTTGCCTGGGTTTTGTGGAGGGCATCAAGTAGCGTTTTGAAAAATACCTCCGAGTTTTCATTACTTAGTGGTGAGCGTGGAAAGCATTTACACCCTGAAGACATGGCGTTGCTTTTTATGGTCCTCAGCGGCCTCTGTACGTGTGCTGGGTGGGGACTTGCCTGCCGAGTCTTCCTGATGCGGCGGTCCCTGCTCCTTCACCTCCGCCGTCCTCTCCTCCGAGGCTCGTGGTCCTCCGCCATCCCACTGTCTTTCCTCCTCCAGGACAGGGTCACACCACCGGGGTCACTGTTGTTGTGTAGAAAGTTGTGAGAATGGGAAGGGAGAGTCCTCCAAATTTTTTGTTCTTTTTCAATAATTTTTGGTTCCTTGCAACTTCCTATAACTTTTAGAAATCTACTTGTCGATTATACAAAGAATGCAGATGGGATTTTGATAGGGTTGTGTTGCATTCATAGATCAATTTAACATCTTAGGAGCATTAAGTATTCCAGTATGAACATGGGTCTTATTTACTTATTTACATTATCTTTACTTTTAGAGCAGTGGTTCTCAACCTGTGGGTCGTGACCCCTTTGGGCGTCGAACAACCCTTTCACAGGGGTCGCCTAAGACCATCGGAAAATGCAGATATTTATATCATGATGCATAACAGTAGCACAATTTCATGGTTGGGGGTCACCACCACATGAGGAGCTGTATGGAAGAGTCTCGGCCTTAGGAAGGTTGAGAACCACTGTTTTAGAGCAATGTCTGTAATTCTCAAAGCATAACTATTATTCTTACTTTGGTGAAGTTATTCTAAACATTTTATTTTTAATGCTGTTATAAATGGAATTGTTCTCTTAAATTTATTTTCAGATTTTTATTAAAAATATATAGAAGTAAAATTGGTTTTTGCATATTGATCTTGTATCCTTCAAACTGGATGAGATCATTATTCCCAATGGTTTCTTAAGTGGATTCTTTAGGGTTTTCTGGAGGCGGAATTATGTCGTCTAGAATTAATGGGAGTTTCACCTCCTCCTGTTGCAGCTGGTCACCCGTTATTTTTCCCGGGTAACTGTCCTGTGTAGAACCTCCAGTACGATGAATGGAGGTTGAGAGTGTGTACTTTGTCTTAGTGCTAATTTTAGAGGAGAAGTATCCAATCTTTCACTCTTAAATATACATACACACACACACACACACACACACACACACACACACACACACATTTTGTAGATGGCCTTTATCAGATTGAGGAAGTTCCTTCTGTTCCTCGTTTTTTAAAATCATGATTGGGTTTCAGCCTCCACGTTCTCTGCATTCATTGAGATAATCCTGTGGGTTTTTTCTTTATTTATGGCTATTGCTGAAGTGAGTATGTGTTTCTGGTGCGAACGGGTGCCTTTCTGGCCGGCTTACCCGTGCTCTCCGTCTGCCCTCAGATTTACGCCAAGAACCTGGTGAACGCCGACCGCTGCGCCCTCTTCCAGGTGGACCACAAGAACCAGGAGCTGTACTCGGACCTCTTCGACGTCGGCGAGGTGAAGGAGGGCAAGCCCGTCTTCAAGAAGACCAAGGAGATCAGGTACGCGGCCCTGCGAGCGAGCGCCGCCGCCGGGTCTGCGCCACGCTCGTCCCCGCCGTGCGGGACCGCCCGTCACACTGTGGTATCACTCCCACCAGGACCCGCCTCCCGAAGGCAGTGCTTCTGGGAACGGCATTGCAGTGCCGGCCAAGCCGCGCGAGAAGCGTGAGCGTCCCCGGGAACGCCGTCTTCGGAGGCGGTTCTTGTGGAAATCAGGTTGGAAAAACTGAGTAGTGCTCCCAGGTAGGTACAGGTGCTCCCACCCGGCTGGCGGCGGCAGGCGTCCCGTGGCGAGGGGCAGGCGAGCTTCACCCGGGCGCCTGCCTCCGCACCAGGGGCCGCCCACCCTCCGCACCAGGGCCGTCTGCGCCAAGTCCAGCCGCAGTGGCCGCTGACCTGCAGTGCGATGACCTGGGCTCGCCGTTCTGTACCTGGGCCGGCGTGTGCTCAGTCACTCCAGTTGCCTCTTGACACCAAGGCCGCCTTCGAGCTGTCGTGGCAGCTTTGTCACAGCGGGTCTGTGCGGCTGGCGGTGGCTCCGTCTGCCACGGTCCGAACGCCTGCAGGGAGCACTGTCAGGATGTGTGGGAATCACACGCAACGGTCAACACCTGGATGATTTTATGCCTTTTGTCCTTTATGTGCTTTGTTTAACGGCTCTCCACGTAACCCTCTAATGCTGTGGGGGTCACGGCACCCAGTAAAGCAGTGTTCACTAGAATCGCTGTTCATTTGCGCCGTTTTCTGTCCCATGGGGGCGCTAGCAGGTGTGGAGAGGACCAGTAATGCTGCAGCTGCTCACCACTGCCCCCCCGTGGGCAGTCCTGCTCCAGGCCCTGGGGCAGTGGTCAGTAAACTCAGTCAACACAGAGGCAAACGGTGGCTCGTGAGCTGCATGTGGCTCGTGAGCCTCGGTTTGCTGACCACTGTCCTGTATTCCACCATGTGACTGGCTGACAGGCACTTCAGCCAGCCTGAATCTGTTCTGTGGGCCAAGAACTTTCTCTCGCGGGAGGTCCTTTCCCTCCTGGAGGCGCTGGTGCCCTGCGGGCGAGATGGGGCCCCGGTGGAGCATGTTCGCGGGGCTGGGAAGGGCCGGGAAGGGCCCGCCAGCGGGATGTGTTTGCAGGGCAGCTGCCTGAGGGGGGAGTAAAGGGACAGTCAGGCCACCCCTGACCAAGCCGTCCCCCGTAGACCCCCCAGTGCATTCTGACCTCTGCTCAGGGCGTCGGCGTTGCCATGGTCACGCGGCCCAGGAAAACGCAACCTTGAAGTGACCTTCTTTCCGTGCCTGCAGTGTCAGACCCATTCCTTTGAATGCTGCTAGTGACAGTCTCAGGCTGGAGCTTTATCACAGTGATGCTTACCTCTGTGAAGCGGAGGCTGGGATGCGGGTTCTGTCCAGCTGTAGCAGTACAGCGATGTGTGCACTCCAGACGTCTTTGCTAACCACGTTTCAAAACGAGTGCATGACTGATGATAATACATATTGTGTAGGAAAACCATAGGAGAGACTGTGTTTGTAATAGAAAATGTTGACATTATACCAAAACCTAAGTATAGACAGTGCTTGTGTTTTGACTATTTTTAAATTTAACAAATGAAATAAAACACGAGCAGTGTTAAAGTGTGTTATTTTCATAGCGTGCTCTATTGCGAATGCCTTAGCATTCCAGTGCTGTGTCCTCTCAGAAACCCGCACTTGTGGTTCTGGTTTGTGTGTGGCAGGGCGTGCACGGCTATAGAGCTGTGCTCTTGCTTCCCTTGTACCACTGACAGGTTACAAACTTTAGCAAATCATGGCGCCCATACCGGCCTCAGTTTCCACCACAGTGAGAATTAACGCAGGAAATGTAAATGATAATGTGCATTGTCAATACGAAGGATTGCTATGGGTCAGTGCAGGAGAATGCTAATTAGTTTTTCAATGTCCATTTGTGGTTCAGTGTAAGTTCACATATTTGAATTACATCTTAAAATCAAGGTCTCAAGTGATTACTGTGCAACGTTTTTCTGCTTTATCTTGGCACAGTTTATAATAATACGGTTTAGAATGTGTACATGCATTTAAAGTGCTTTTCTGTTCAATGTGTGGGGCAGTAAGCGGTTCACAGCATCTGTGCTTAGTGAGCATGCTCCTCTCTCTTGTACTTGCAGGTTTTCCATTGAGAAAGGGATTGCTGGCCAGGTAGCGCGGACGGGGGAAGTGCTGAACATTCCGGATGCCTACGCAGACCCGCGCTTCAACAGGTGCAGCAAGCAGCTCTTGTCCCCCATTTATTCTGCCTCCTGCCCCCTGGGCTGAGACCCCTGGCCGAGACCCCTGGCCGAGACCCCCTGGCCAAGACCCCTGACCGAGACCCCTGGCCGAGACCCCTGGCTGAGACCCCTGGCCAAGACCCCTGGCTGAGACCGCTGTGCAGCCCGAGCTCAGCTCTGGGACCTCTGCAGCGACCCTGTTCCCAGGAGTCGGTGCTTTCAGATATTTCAAGTGACGGGCACCGGACCGTCAGTGATACCAGCTAACGGGTATAAAAGCAACAGAAAGCAAAAGCGTGCCGGCCCAAGTTGCTTGTTTCTGTGGGCCAGCACTGTCGCGCACACACTGGTAGCACCCGGGCACAGGGCCACTGTAGGGTGACTGTCCTGGACACTTAGAGCTCTGAGTGACCTGTAAGTCCCTTCACCACTGAGCCTTCGTTTCCTCCTCTTTACACTGGGGCTGAGCAGGCCTCTCTCGTGGTTCTGTGTTATTTTACGACGAGAGGAAAGACTTACAAATGTCCGTCCCTGTGCCTGACATGCCCAGTGGGAAGGGGCGGCGGCTGCTGCTGTCAGAGGCTGTGAGTCGAGCAGGAGGACTAGCGGGTTCTGTTCTGCTCCGTCCTGTGTCTTTGGAGAACTAGAAGCCGAATCGTGTAATAATATTTTAACAGATCTCTGGAAAGTGAGTCTTAAGATTGATGCTCTGGTTACTAGGAGTAATAATTCAGATGTTTTGACCAGAGTGTTCAGTTAACTCAAGCATTCCGTTTATTATAAGAGACACTTAAATAAAATAAACAAGAGGAAGTTCTCTCAGGTAGTTTTTGACCAGCGTCAAATACACACAACTTGGATATAAACACAGGTTGTATCTATCCTAGTGATGTGCTTTATCAATAAAGAGTGTGCTGAGTACCTGCAAACTCTATTTGATAAATACTGGCTGTGAACGGCCAACAAGCGCAGGACATGTGAGGTGAGGGACATGAAGGTAATGAGGGTGAGGCCCCCCTACACAGCGACACGAATGGCTGAGATTTCCAAAGGTGGGCATGAGCGAGGCTGGCGTGCGGGGGAGCGGGCGCTCCCGCTTGGTGGAGGGGCTGTGAGGGCACCGCACTGTGGAAAGCGGTTGGTGGTTTCTTGTGTTCTCGGTCAGCTCCCCTCGGGTGTCTCCAAGACAAACGATAACCCTGTCCGCAAAGAGTGGAAGCCGATCTTCAGCTCAGCATTGTTCAGACCGCCACACACCGGGGGTCACTCAGTTGTCATGTCCCTGACCTGGTGATCGGGTAAAGGCACGGTGGCACATCCACACCAGAGGATCCTACTCCGCGAGCAAAGGTTGGACCCTGCTCCACGCAGCCTCGTGGCCGGGTCCCAGAAACACTGGCCTCAGCTGGGAAGCCCGGCACACAGCCCATCCCGCTGGCTGCCCAACTGCACGCTGCCTCTGTGCAACGGGGTCTTTCTCTCAAAGTGTTTCCTCCACATCAGAGTCGGCGAACTTCTGAGAGCGAGCGAGCAATGCTCTGGGCTTTGCAGGCCGTGGCGGCCCTGCTGGGTGCTGGGTGCTGGGCGCAGTGCCTCACGGCGTGGCGTGGTCTAGGCCACGAGAGCTCTGTGTACAGACAGGAGGGCTGGGGCGGGCCCGCTCTGCACCCCCATGTCTGCTTGCCAAGCTCAGCAAGTTCACCTCCTGATGTAGCCAAGGCCAAAGGCACGTGCTCGCTTACCACTGATTCTGGTTTTCCCCGGATGGGCGGTTGGTGTTCTGAAGGACGGTTGGTCCTTCAAACTGAGCAGTAAGCCGAAGGCTTCTGGATCCTGTTCTGAAAGCTCTTGAGAACAAAAGAACAGACGGAAGAGTGTTTTTGAAAAGGTTTAAGTAGAACACTTTCCAATGCCACACGGTCCTTGAATTTGGAAGCTGGCGGCTCCATTGGAGTGTTTGTAACAGGAGCATGTAACTTGCACAGCAGAGTTGAGGTTTATGGTAGAGTAAGTCGTTTACCTTCTGGTGTGTGTGTGTGTGTGTGTGTGTGTGTGTCTGTCTGCTTGCTCCCCCAGGGAGGTGGACCTGTACACGGGCTACACCACGCGCAACATCCTGTGCATGCCCATCGTGAGCCGCGGCAGCGTGATCGGCGTGGTGCAGATGCTCAACAAGATCAGCGGCAGCGCCTTCTCCAAGACGGACGAGAACAACTTCAAGATGTTCGCCGTGTTCTGCGCGCTGGCCTTGCACTGCGCCAACGTGAGCCCTGCCTTTAACTACTTCCTCGCTGCTCGGTAGTAACTTCAAACAATGCAAATAAAGTAGTGTAAGGGGGGGGGTCTCTTTTCCGTTTAATAGTCCTTCATTAAACCAGTTCCTGGTGGCTCAAAGTTAGAAAAAGCCAGGCCTGGGAAGAAAAACAATCCCCTAGTATTTTGCACTTATTTCAAGGTGAGCATCTCTTCTTTTAAAAAAAGGAAGTTGCCCTAGCCGGTTTGGCTCTGAGGATGATAGACCATTGGCCTGAGGACTGAAGGGTCCCGGGTTTGATTCTGGTCAAGGGCACATGCCCAGGTTGCAGGCTCCATCCCCAGTAGGGAGCGTGCAGGAAGCAGCCAATCAGTGATTCTCAGTGATTTTCTCTCATTAATGTTTCTGTCTCTCCCTCTTCCTTCCTCTCTGAAATCAATACAAATAAGTTGGAGGGAAAAAAGAAGTTAGAAAGGTGAAATGTCCAAGCCTCAGGTCCACCGAGATGGACGAGGAGCCTTTCGGAGCCTCGCTGTCTGGGCCCGTGGCCGTGGCGTGAGGAGGGCGGTGCACAGGAGCAGAGCGCACCTGCCCTGCCTGCTGGCCCGCTGCGGGCGCTCCCGCTCACCCTGTGCAGTTCATTTACAGCAGCTGGACTGACCATCTTTTCCATTTTCAATGCCTGTTAGAAATTCTAGGGTTCCTTTCCGCACAGGACTGGGGTTTTGAAGTGAGGGAACATTTTATGACTCTTTGGTAAAGTGCAATCAGTAGAAATGGAAGTGACCACTTCATTAATTTAGAGAAATTGCCTCTTTGGACACGGAACCACGTTCCACAGGAGTAATTTGTAACTAGTGGAAACCGCTTAACGGTTTCTAGCACCCAGAAAGGGGCACTGCAGCTCAGCCTCCTTCCTTTGTGGTGCCAGGGCGCCCTCTGCTGGGGACACTGGGTGTTGCGCGGTTCCTTGGAAAGAAGCAGGAAATCAGCTCTCTTTTTCTTCAGGTTCTGTCTCCTCCATAAATACAGCAGTGAGGGCTTACGTTTGTGTAGCTTCAGAGTTGCAGAGAGTGTAACTTCCCGTGTATTCTGAATGTGACTTTTACCTTGTACGTGAACCCAGTGGAATCCAGTGCTCAGCCCATTTAAAAACAGTGGCCAGCGCCGGTGCTGGAAAGCCAGCAGCGCCCTCCTCTCTCTCTGCCCTCTTGCTGTGTTCCACCCCAGTTCATTCTAATGCCACCTGTGTGTGCCCCTCCCAGGTCTTCCCTGGTTCTCCTGCGGTTCCTGTCTGCCTGCAGCTCCTCTCCTTAAAGGACTCCAGTTGTACTAGATCAGGGCCCACCCTGCCGACCTCATTTTGCCTTATTTACCTCTTAACTGACCTTAAAGACCCATCTATGAACAGAAGCACATTGGAAGGGCTAGGGTTTCAACGTCTGAATTGTGGGCCGCACCCAGCCCTGTGGAGGTGCTGGACTGATCCTGGGCATGCTCCTCTCCGTCCCGCAGGCCGGGGCAGTGACTGTGAGGAGCGTTCTTGGTTTGCTTCACCTGCTTCTGCCCATGCTTTGCTCTGAGGTGATAATTTTGGCGGGATATCACAGAGTGATGTGCTCTCGCTCCCCCTGCAGGCAGGTACCTCCCATTCCCAGCGATGTGACCCCTCAGTTGAGGTCTCTCCCCTGGGATGTGCCCTGGGTCTCATGGTTTTGGCAGAGGGTTCACCAGAAGCCCTGTATTCACTTCTCGTTCTGTTTCTGGCTGCGTGTTGGCAGCTCTGGTCTAACCACAGAGCCCCTTCCCACTGTCCACTTTCATCTCCGGAGCCGCGTTCTGCGTGGGGGAAGGAGCAGCCTCACGTGGGTGCCTCGTCGTCCCTTTGGGGTTGAGAGGCCGGAGAACTGCCCTCGCTCTGGAGAAGATGGAGGCGTGGGGCGTTTCCCTGAGGCCGTGTCTCTGAAACGGGCTCCAGAGGCGCCGAGGAGCGGGGACAAAGGAAGCGAAGGCGTTGGCTCACGGCCACGCAGCCGCGGCGTTCCAGCCAACAAGAACGTGAGGCTTTCCCTCAGCTCCGTCCGGAGCGGGCGCTGGGCAGGCAGATGGCTGCCGTGATCCCGTGGCGTGAGCCTGTGGCTGGGCGGTTGTCCCTGTGGACAACTCCCCTCCTCACGGCTCTGAGCCTCCCCCCGCTTGTGTGAACGCTCGCCGTTTGGTTCCAGGGTTAACTGTGCAGATTCCTGGAAACAAATGCATCTGAGTTTCCACCCAAGATGAGCTGTCAGGGAAGGAAACCACAGTGGCTGTTTAACAACAGGCAGGACTAGTGTCATTCCGTTGGGATGCACTGCTTTCTGAAAATCAGCACGGAGATAGGTTAAGCGGAGCCAGACATAGTGTCACCACCCCGCCGAGTAGTGAAAAAGAACGTGCCAATGATCTCAGGCATTTAGTTACAGGACAAGTGTTTTTATTTTAACGTCTGTCATTGTTTAGTACACAAGGCCGTGTTCGGTAAGCATGAATATATGTATTTGCAAAAACTTCTGTTTGAGTGTGTTTTCATAAAACACATGACCTGTCAGCACAGTGTGTGTGCACACAGTTGCTGAAAGAATGTCCCCGAATCGGGCCCGTGTCTCCCACATTCTTGACTAACGAAGGCCCCTGCAGTCAAGCATGTGAGACTCCGGGACGGGAGGACTGAGAGCACCTGGGACGAAGCTCAGCGTTTTAAAAGGAGACAGAAAACACACCTCAGTCTCTGCCTGTCTCCGTTCAGGCTGTATCGTAAGGTCCCGCCGAAAGCCCTAGCACAGCAGCACAAGTGGCTTCTAGACGCAGGTGTGAGTGTCGGTGCGGGTAGCTGTGAGTCTCCAGATGAGGTGCCGGCCGGGAATGCCCAGTCTCATCTAGCAGAGAGAGGCCTGGCAAAGAGCTGGCCTGGGCTGGTGTGGCTTGGGATGGAGTGTCGGCCTGCGGACTGAGGGTCCTGGGTTCGATTCTGGGCAAGGGCACATACCTTGGTTGCAGGCATGTACCTTGGTTGCAGGCTCCTTCCTGGACCCTGTGGGGAGGGGGCATGTGCAGGAGGCAACTAGTTGATGTGTTTCTCTCACATCAATATTTCTCCCTGTCTTTCCTCCTCTCTTTCCTTCTCTCTCAAAAATTAATGGAAAAATATCCTTGGGTGAGGATGAACAGCAACAACGAAAAGACAGCGGCTCCAGGTCACTCGGCCTTTTCACTCCCGTTGTCCTCTGGTCCCCGCAGGACGCACGTGGGGGTGCTCCAGGGTTCGTGGAGGCAGGAATAGGAACAGGTCCCGGGGTGCGGTGGTGCCAGTCGCTGTTCCGCTTCCTGCGCGCCAGGCCCTGAGCTGCAATGACGCCCATCCCCTTCCCTGTCTGCCTGCAGATGTACCACCGGATCCGCCACTCGGAGTGCATCTACCGCGTGACCATGGAGAAGCTGTCCTACCACAGCATCTGCACGACCGAGGAGTGGCAGAGCCTCATGCGCTTCACGCTGCCCGGGCGCGTCTGCAGGGAGCTGGAGCTGTGAGTGCGCCTGCGCCAGGGTGTCTGGGCGGCCCGCAGGGGCATGGTCCCAGCGTGAGGGCGCAGATGCCGCTGCCCTTCCTCCCTCGCGAGGGGTTTCCAGGTCTCCGTACAACTGTCCGGGTCTCACATTTAAAACGACACTGAACACGATTTAGAAATGAGTCACCCTAAATGTTAGCTGTGCTCTTTAGTCCTTTGTGCAGCTGACACTATATAATACTTAATGGTATTTAATATCAGATTCTAGCAGTTTTCTGTATAGTTTTAAATTTACAAATTGGAATTAATAATTCACCTTCCACACTTTGTTTTCCCGTCCTGTGCTCTATCTGCTAATATGTGCAATTGCTGGTGTAGGACCTCCGGTGATTTGGACACCCATTGTAAGTCCAAGCCACACTGACGGCATAGAAGCTTCCTGGAAGTGACCCAGCGCTGGTAGTTGCTTTGTGATGGGGCACACGGTGTTAATTAAACAAGGTGGCCCTGAAATGAGGTGGCCTCACTGCCCCGGTGGCCTGGTTAACAGATGGAAACACTGGGACAGCCCATCCCCAAAGAGCCCGCCACTTCACCTGCAGCCAATCAGTGAGCTCCTCTCCCTGCTGCAGCCAATCAGTGAGCGCCTCTCTCTCCTGCCCCTTCTCTGTGGTCTCCCCTCCCCTGGGTGTAGCCCTTCTGACCACCTCGGGCCTGGCACTGCTGGTTGAATTGACGTTTGGTCAGATTAGCTCATAAACTGTCAGCTATGCTGTAGTTTGTCTTTTAATGGCATGTGTAGTACACATCTCTCTCTAATAATAAAAGCATAATATGCTAATTAGACCGGACATCGGAAGACCTTCCGGACAAAGCCGGGGCTGCGAGAGCTGTGTGGGCTGCCAGCATGAGCCCCGTGCATGACTTGTGTGCATTGGGCCTCCAGTCTATATGTAAAAGCCTAAGTGACCATCCGGCCGTCCGACAGGTGGCCATGACGTGCACTGACCACCAGGGGCAGATGCTCAACACAGGAACTGCCAAGCTGTAGTGACTTGGCAGCTGCTGTTCTTGGGTGACACCCCTGGAGCCAAACAGGAGGGAGCCTAATTCTGGGGTGCATCACCCAAGAACCGCCCTCTCACAATCTGGGACCCCTCGGGGGATGTTGGAGAGCCGGTGTCGGCCCGATCCCCGCAGGCCAGGCCGAGGGACCAGCGGTGCAGGGATCGGTGCCGGCCTCAGTTGGGCTGGAATGAGAGACGTACATGTGTGGTCTTTAGCTGTTTCCTGGCAGGAGCTCCTAGCACCCTGTGACATGGGTGAAGGGGTGTCCTTCCTTATTCGTCATAAAACTCAACTGTACCCGGGTTCATGCCAAGGAAGAACCTTAGAGGGCGAGGCCTGGGTGCCAGGAACAAGCCCTGTGGCTAGGACTGCTGGGGGTGCAGGAGGAGGGAGGAGGCCATCACCAAAGGCCAGGGACTCGCCATGCCTGGGGTAAGGCCTCCAGGACAACCCTGAGTAAGGGTTCGAGAGCTGTCCGCACAGGCATCACATCCCGGGGAGGGGAGCCGAGAGAGCACGGAGCGGTGCCCTGCCCCCGCTTGCCCGTGCCTCCCTTCCCACCCCGTCTCCTGACGTGCTTCCTCCCTCGGGAACCCCAGCAGTGAGCAGAGTGCTCCCGGGTCTGGGCTGTTGTCGCGTGTTATCAAACCCGGCCTCAGAGCCGCTTGGCCGGAAACGGTGGCCAGCCCGGCAGTAGTTCGGGCGGTGAGGGGCAGGCTGTGGGGCTGCGGACCGAGCCGGGCCCCGCTAATTCCCGGCCGGTCAGGGTGGAGCTGCGCTGGGGAGCGCCGCTTGGCGTCCGCAGAGGACAGAACGGCTTTGGTGCAGAAACTCACCCTCTGGTGTCAGAAATGGTGTGACCGGAGGGTAATGTCCTTTTAGATACTGTACCAGACACACTCTGTTTACCTGGGTTAAATGTCAGTAAATTAGCAAATGAAAAGTAGGTAAAAACTTTGGGTGTGTGTTTATATTAATGAATTTTTTTCTGTGGATTTAAATAGAAGATAGGATAATCTTCAGCTCTAAAAATTTTTCTAAGTGTTTTTGACTTCCTTATCTACAAGTTATGTAATGTCTGTGCATTTTTCATAATAAAACTTTTTTACTTTTTCATTGCTCTGATGGTAACCACAGCATCCCTTTCTTACAGACTGATAGAAAATTAAGCGATGACAATTAAGCAAATACTGCCCTAAGTTCCTGAGGGCGTGAGTGGAGTTTCCTTCTGGAAACCTGTCTGTGCGGCAGAGACGTGACGGGGAGGCAGGAGAGAGAGAGGCCGACCCCATGTTTCTCGGTTCCTCAGTAGCCAGCAGTTCCCCTGCGTTCTTCCTCGTTGGTGTGTGAGCTGATTTGGGATAAACTGAGCCTTCTCTGCGTTTCTTTTCAGATTCCACTTTGACATCGGTCCCTTTGAAAACATGTGGCCGGGGATTTTTGTCTACATGGTCCATCGCTCCTGCGGGACGTCCTGGTACGAATGGCTGGGAACACCCTTTTCAGACCGAGTGACAGGGCCCCTCCCTCCCTTACCCGGTCGCCCTGGCACTTTCTGATGGCCATGGAGTGGGGGGGAGTTATTAACACAAACTCTGTAAACTGCCTTTTCTGAAGATTGAATGTGAGGCTAGGAGGCCTGGACAGAGCCGCAGCCTCGTTTCCCTGTAGCGCTGTGAGCCCTCTGTCCCTCGGCTCACGCACAGACAGAGCCAGGTGGCCCTCAGAATGTGGGGCGCGAACTTAGGCTGTCTGACCGAAAGAGGTAGGAGTCCCGGACACACTTGCACACGGTTGGACGTGTGCTTGTCATACGTGCGTGCGTTTGTATCAGCCTTCCACCTCCTCTGGGTGCCAGTCGGAACAGCTGGAAGAAACAGGAGTCCCCTAGACCTGCAGGCCCCCACCCCGGGCCCAGAGGGCACCTGCCTTCGCTCATCCACTCCCCGTGGAGTGGCCGGAGCCCTAGCTTCTCCGGAACCACGGAAGCCGCGTGTGACGTTAAGTTACTCTTTAAAAGGAACACACACAGGTGACCCGCTCCAGTTATTCTCATGTTACCCATGGAGAGCTGGTCATGTGAGCTCTTCCAGTGGCATCCCTCTCACTTTCAGGACATCTGAAGATTTTCATGGAGAAAATGCAGGTTACATAGTTTTAGAGCCCTCATTTCTTTGGCATTTCCAAAAACCCTGTTTTGTGCTTTTGATTTAAGCGGCCTCAAAATCTGAGAAAATTGGTAAACCCTTAAATAGGTATGAATACATGGCTCTGTTATAAAATAACATGATAACCAGATTGTATGACGGATGCCGTTTCTACCATGGACTGTGTCAGGAGAGTCATGGCGACTGAGGGTTGAGGATTCGTTTTAAAAAGATACCCCTCACCTGGAGAATTCCCAGGGTGCCCGTGTTTGTAGTTGGAATCTGAATGTGCTTTTGGGAAATGGCCAGTTCAGAAGGCTCTCCCGCGGGGGTCACAGGTGGTCTGCTGAGCCCTGGGTGGGGACACCGCCCGGTGAGGGGGGCCAAGGGCGGCATTGATGGGGACCACAGGCGGCCGGTCCTGCTCCCTGGTGGGGGCCGGCACCCAGAGAGAAGCTCCACACAGCCTCGCTCCGCCCTGGCCGGGGCATCAGGGGGCGTGAGGGAGCGGCCCCAGACCCTCACGGTCGCGCCTTCGTGCGGTGCAGACAGAGGCCGCTCCGGGCACACTGACCGCCGGCGCCTGTCGTCTCTCCCGCAGCTTTGACTACGAGAAGCTGTGCCGCTTCATCATGTCCGTGAAGAAGAACTACCGGCGGGTGCCCTACCACAACTGGAAGCACGCGGTGACGGTGGCGCACTGCATGTACGCCATCCTGCAGAACAACGTGGGGGTCTTCACCGAGCTGGAGGTGCGCCGGGCTCCCACCGGGGCCGCCCTCCTGTCCCCCTCGGGGTTGGGCGCGCGGGTGGCGTGGACGTGTGGCGGGCTCTGGCACGGACCGGAGCACGTGGTAGAGGCAGCCACCCAGGCTTGCGCCGTGAGGGTTTGAGCAGGAAGTGCAGGTGCCAGACTCCAGCCTCTGAGCGATGGTGCCCGGGGAAGAGGAAAGGAGCGCCTGCAGCCTTCGCTCTCCGTCTTCTGAGGGAGGAGCAGTGGCTGCATGGCCTCGTGCTCTGGGCACAGGGACACACCACTGCGGGGCCGCTGACCCCGACCTCAGGCCATGCGATCCCCTCGCGCAGGGAAGCGGGGCCCTGGGGTGTCACTGCCTTCCCACACCTGACCTGGGTCCCCGGGAAGCTTTCCGGCTTGGAGCCGGGAGGTTCTAGGACGGCTCGTCCATTCTCGCCTACTGTGTACTGGGCCCACTGTGCTCTGGGGGGTTGGAGCTTCGCCCCTCTTGCAAGCTTCCAGATCTGGAGCTGCCTGGTGGCCACCTCCCTCTCCACCTGGCCCCTGCACAGCCCTCACTGCGGTCCCCCTCTCCTCCCATCCCCGCTGTCCTGCTCCAGGACACCCCGAGCCACAGAGGGAAGGGAGCCCTCGTCTCTGGTCATGCGGTGGTCTTGTCGCCGTTCCCTGGCTCATGCAGGGGACAAGGCCTGTGAGGTCCCCAGCCTCCCCGCCTCCGTCTCTCTGTCCTCCTCTCCCCGCGGCCCCCGAGCCGCAGCTTCCCTGACCCGCAGCTTCCCTGACCGCCGGCTTTCAGGGAGAGCCCACTCACTGCCCATCCACTGCCCACTCACTGTCCACCCACTGCCCACCCGCCTCCCAGGGCCGCCTGCGCCCTCCTTGTCTTCAGGCCCCTGCTCGCCTGAGCCCCTTCCCGGCTGCGGCTGCTCTCCTCTGGGATGAGCCACGTCGCACGTCCTGTGGCATCGCTGTCACCCTCCTAGTGGACAGGGACTGACGTGTTTGAGTCGAACGTGAGCAGCTGCCCTCCCGGCTGCCGGCTTCTCGCTGGGCCTGGGCTGCCTGGGGTCCCCCTGCCCTCTTCCCAGAGCTGAGGGGCCCTTGGATCAAGTTCACGGACAGGAAAGCCCGGAGGCGCAGAGGCGGTTAGACTGGGGTCAGAGCTGGCCGAGGAGCGGCTGGAGGGCGGGTGGCAGAGGCGTGTGGCCGGTGACGGCGTGGTTTCAGCGCCTGTGCTGTGGTGTTACAGCGCAAAGGACTGCTCGTCGCGTGTCTGTGCCACGACCTGGACCACCGGGGCTTCAGCAACACCTACCTGCAGAAGTTCGACCACCCGCTGGCCGCGCTCTACTCCACGTCCACCATGGAGCAGCACCACTTCTCCCAGACCGTGTCCATCCTGCAGGTGGGCCGGCGTACTGGCCGCGGGGCGAGCCGGGCCGGGGCTTCGTCCCGGAGCCTGGCACACAGCGCCAGTGACGGGTGCGGGTCAGGAACCTGGTGACCGGTGGAGTGCGTTGGCGTTGCGTTTGCTGTTCCAGGAACGGCACCTGCACTTGGTGGTCAGACATTTCGTGATGCTGAGCTTGGACTCAGCGCACAGAGGGAAGCCCCCAGACTGAGGATCTGCGGAATGAGGTGTCAGCACCGGGCAGTCTCAGCACTGGGCAGTCTCAGCACCGGGCAGGTGTAGTACCAGGCAAGACTCAGCACCGGGCAGGTGTAGTACCGGGCAGGACTCAGCACCGGGCAGTCTCAGCACCAGGCAGTGTAGTATTTGGGCATTCTCAGCACCGGGCAGGTGTCATCACTGGGCAGGTATAGTACCAGGCAGGACTCGGCACCAGGCAAGTGTCAGCACTGGGTGGACTCTTGGTGTCTCTGAGCTTAGGATCTGGGGGACCTGCAGAATCTCCTCACCTGCTTCCATGGCAATGAGAATGTCTGGCTGCTCCCCCATGTGGCTGCTTTAGAAACATTCTTGGCTTTACAGTTTTTTACCAGTTGGGATATAAACCCATTGTATTACTTCATGAGGTTTTAAGTTATTAACTAATGTGAAATTGGAGCTTTAAACATATCTTCGTATCCAGTAATACTTTATGGATACAAAAATTAGAATTTCATACCTTTTTGATTAAACTTATTGGTTAATAGAATTATAGGTTTCAAGTGAACATTCCTGTGCCACATCATCTGTATATTGTGCTGTGTGCCCACCACCCAGAGTCATGTCCCTTCCATCCCCATACATTGGACCCCCTTTACCTTTTACTGCCGACCCCTTCCCTCATACACACACCACACACCTGGCGGTCTATATGCCAGGTGCCATTGCCAGTGGCCATGAGTTTGTTAGCTTATTTGTCTTGTTTGTTCACATATGCCTTTCAGTGTTACCTCCCGGAC
This sequence comes from Lasiurus borealis, assembly GCA_004026805.1. Lineage (NCBI taxonomy): Eukaryota > Metazoa > Chordata > Mammalia > Chiroptera > Vespertilionidae > Lasiurus > Lasiurus borealis. The sequence continues at coordinate 6,872 of PVJN01013854.1, read as the reverse complement.
AAGAATGAGATCATATGGCTCTTCAGTGTTCTGTCGGACTTAATTGATGTAGCATGATGGCAATTCATCACAATCGCAGTGCTTCCTCTTTCCTTGTGGCTGAGTAGCATTCCATTGTGTAAATGTGCCACATCTTTATCCAGTCATCTATTGAAGGGCTTGAAGCTGTTTATCTGGTGTCTTTGGTTGCATATATCCCCTTTATTTTCCTGTGTTTTTGTAGCAAAATAGTGAGAATATATTTATTCTAGTCTTTTGAAGGGAAGGGGGCATTTTTGTTGGTTTATTTGTTCATGTCCTTTCCTCTAATGAAATAAAGGGAGGCAGCAAAGGGTCCCGGTTACCACTGCGCATCCCGATGGCCCTGTCCTGAACTCTCTCTCCTTCACCATTGAAAATAGTAAAAGAAACAGCGAATCTGAAGTAACTGGCAGGATACACAGACCTTCGAAATGGGTCCCCATGTGCCTTAGACCAGGACATTTCGAATGGGATGAAAACATCACGAATGACACACACAGTTGCAAAGGTTGTAGCTACAACAAGTGAAAACGCTTGCAGATCAATTAATGGTCAGATTTTAATGAAGTCATTAAAACATAAGTGATGAACCCACACATTTGATGCATCTTAATTATCTCAGCCTCTTCCGTGTGAACAAAAACAGTCCCTTATTACCTTTATTACAAATAAAGACTTACAGTTCTTAGAAGGAGGCATCGGTGTGGGAAGTTTAGGAGATTCCCATAAGGAAGAAGCCTGCTGGGCAGTAGCAGCCAGACGACCACTGTCTGGCCGAGGTGGAGAGGCTGCCTGAGGACAGAGGGCCTGCGCTGGGCGCCTCCGCCACGGGGTCTGTGTGGACGTTCTCTGTGGGCGCTGGGGACGTGCTACTTTACCTGAGCTTGTGGGACGGTTCTTCTTGGAGAAAGCCGAGGAGCCTGCTACTCACTGGGCTGACGTGGACAAGGATAGAGATGACTTTGAAGCCCACTGATGTCCAGTACAATATGAAAATTAGCCCTGTTTTTAGTTTAAGGAGAAATGATCTACCTAGGTATTTTACACTTTCCGGTCCTTTAACAACTTAGGAGAACTATCCAAAAACTAGGTGTATCATTAAGTCACTGGGTTTGGTGATAGCAGATGATGTCACTGTAGTGATAGCTTCGTGGCTGTAGCTTAGAGAGAAACCAAAAGCTTCATTCTGCCCGTTGTTTCAGTGCCACTGGCTGACGGTACAGGGTGCGGCTACAGTAGGTGACAGTTGTTCCTCTGGGAAATACGTAGTAACTAACAAGTAACACGAGAGTAAACTCTGTGACTGTAACGCTGCTCTCACCGGAGGGACGGAAAGCGCCGTGGGCGCGAGCAGGTGCTGTCACTGTGCGCTTGTCTCCGCAGCTGGAGGGGCACAACATCTTCTCCACGCTGAGCTCCACGGAGTACGAGCAGGTGCTGGAGATCATCCGCAAAGCCATCATCGCCACGGACCTCGCCCTCTACTTCGGCAACAGGAAGCAGCTGGAGGAGCTGCACCAGTCGGGGACGCTGAACCTCAACAACCAGTCGCACAGGTGCCCGCCCCGTGCGGCGTGTGGGCGCCCGGGAGAGCCTGGTGCTCTGGGGACCCGTTTGGAGTGTCACTGATCCTTTCAATGTCCTCTCCCATCTGGCGTTCATTCCAGTCAGCGTTTTATTTCACACTAGAGGCCCGGTGCATGAAAATTCATGCACTGGAGGGAGGCAGGTCCCTCAGCCCAGCCTGCCCCCCTCATAGTCCCGGAGCCCTCAGGGGTGGCAGGTGGTTCGGCAGTCGGGAAGGCAACACCCCCGTTACACCTCTGCTGCTGCCACTGCCAGCAGCACAGGCCTCAGCCGGCCCTGGTTACCTGAGCCTCGGGCAGCTCTAGGCAGCTGGGGGGCTGAGGGACTGGGGGACTCTGGAGGCAGGTGCACAGAGCAACCAGACCCACCTAGGGGCAGGCCCGGCCATGCCACGCGCCTGCTGTCCCAGCGGGGCTGAGGGGACTGGGCGCTGCCATCTGTGGCTGTGAGTGCTGCAATCTTTGAGGATGTGGCAATCAATTAGCATATTTCCTCCTTATTGGCTGTGGGCACTGCCATCTTTGTGAGGGCATGATGGTCAATTAGCATATCCCCTCTATTAGATAGGATGCTCAAGGCCTGGTGCACAAAATTTGTGCACTAGTAGGCTCCCTAGTGGCTGCCACTGCCAGCCGGGGCCTCTCTCCCTTCCCCCCACCAACCCCGCCCCCTGGTTGAACTTCCAGACGAAATCCCAGTGGAGGGGGCAATTTGCATACTACACTTTTATTACGTAGGATTGAGATTCCTTTCTGGCTCATTTTTATAGCTTCTGCCTCTCTTGTAAAATTTCCAATTCTGTCACCCATTGTAGCCCAGTATATATGGCCCAGAGGTTCCCTAACACAGTTGTCAGTTACGTGAAGTCCTCGCCTGTGAGCAGAGAGGCAGTGTCTCCCAGCTGTGCCGTCCAGAGGGCCTGGAGCCGGCAAGGCCGCTCTGACAGAGCAAAAGCCAAATCTGCAGACCTTACCCCAACGGGAGGCTTCCTGTCCAGTGACAGTGGTCGGCGGGTGCCCGTGTCGGTGTGGACGGAGGGAAAGATTGCGGAGGCTCACGCTAGACTCAGTTTGTTCTGGAAAGTGGCTGCGGCCTGAGGTCCCGATTCCCAGAGCATCACGTTGGAGATGGGCTTTTGGGGAGAACGTAAGGTAAAACGAGGCCAGGCAGGAAGGCCTGGCCGACGTGAGTGGTGCTGACCGCGCCGTGTCCTCTGTTCTAGAGACCGCGTCATTGGCCTGATGATGACCGCCTGTGACCTTTGTTCTGTGACGAAGCTGTGGCCGGTCACAAAGCTGACGGCCAACGACATTTATGCCGAGTTCTGGGCTGAGGTAGGTCGTTGGCGTTCACGCGACTCCATGGTGGCAGGGAACGGGGACACGGAGAGAAGCAGGCCTGGGGGTGGCGGAGGAGGCTAAGTTAGCTGCCGGCGTGCAGGCCATTCCAAAGGCTGCGTCGGTCACACGCCGACGGGCTCGGCGTTGGCGCAGAAGGTGAGCGCCGGGGTTGCTGCGTCTGACGAGTGTGCGCATCAGCCCTGACCCGCCGGGAGGGCACGGTTTTCCTTGCAGAGTAGGGGTTCCCTCGCTGAGCTCAGGCGTCATCACGCTCATCTGCCGGGGACAGGCCTGTCCGGGAACCCGGGGGACCGCCGTCGGGGGCAGTGCGGGTAGAAATGGGAGGGCGCCGTGCTGTCCCCCAGGCCTGGGGGCTGTCCGTGCACCTGTCCAAAGGGCGTGCCGGACACTCGGGCCTGGAAGCCGGCATGGAGGCACTTGGTTTGTGAGCGCCTGTCCTGCTGAGACTGAGTGGTAGACACGTGTGCTTTCCTCCTTAGCTTTCCCTCTGAGAGGTCCCCGAGGGCGTAGGATGCCATCTCTCTCTCTTTTTTAAAAAAATACATTTTATTGATTTTTCACAGAGAGGAAGGGAGAGGGACAGAGAGTTAGAAACATCGATGAGAGAGAGACATCGATCAGCTGCCTCCTGCACGCCCCCCACTGGGGATGTGCCCGCAACCAAGGTAGATGCCCTTGACCGGAATCGAACCCGGGACCTTTCAGTCTGCAGGCCGACACTCTATCCACTGAGCCACACCGGTTTCGGCAGGATGCCATCCATCTCTCCTTCCCGTTGCTCCACATGCCGAGGGCCCGCGCGAGTGCAGGCTGCTCCGTGCGTGCTGTTGGATGACAGGCGGATGGCGTCTGAGTACAGGCTGCGGGGCCGGGGCTGGCAGCACAGCCGCCTGCGTGAGCCTCTACGGCTGCGGCACGTGCACCAGCCCGGTCTGGACCTGTTCCCCTCCTGCCCCGCTCCCCCCTCTGCACGGGAGCACCGTGGGAAACGCCAGGGCAAGGGCTTGGCGTGTTCCATGTTTCTCTTCATGCGTGGCTCTGTCCGCTCTTGTGTCACGTCTGCCTCCTGCAGAGGGAACGGGCTGCTGGGTCCTGGGCAGCGAGGGCAGAGGGACCAGGCTAGACACCCCTCAGCGACGCTGAGGTTCCCATGCTTGGGCTCTGTCCCGTCAGCCCCACAAGCAGGGTTCACGGTGAAGAGGGAGCGACAGGAGGGAAGAGCCCCCGAGCTGTTGGTAAGCGAGAAAGCATGACATTCCGCTCCGTTCAGGGCGACGAGATGAAGAAGCTGGGGATCCAGCCCATCCCCATGATGGACCGGGACAAGAAGGACGAGGTCCCCCAGGGCCAGGTATGTGCCGTGGCGCCGGGGTCCGAGGCCGGGCCGTGGGGATGGGTGAAGCACACGCCTTGGTGCTCCTGTGCCGGCGGCTCCCGCCGGTCCCGCAGCTCAGAGAGGAGGACCTGAGCGCTTTATCCGAGCGCGGCCCGCGGGCTCCCTCTGCCCTGACTCCCTGCCGAGCCTGCGTTTCCGGCGGGCGCTCTGTCCTCTGTCCAGTGCCCAGGCCGCTGTGCCCTGGGAGGCTGAGGGCAGGGCAGTGGTGCGGACGGGGGTGAGGGTCGGTGGTCTTGGTCAGAGGGCAGAACCGTGAGCCATGTGAGCTGCTTGGGGAGCGTGGGGCCACAGCTGGGAAACCCCAGTCCACGCCCCCCTCACCGCAGTCCCTCCCGCGATGTGTGCCACGAGCAGACTTCCCTCCTGAGGGGGATACAGGGCTAGGAGTGTAGGTTAGCATTTTTAACACGCAGAAAGCATCTTGTCTGGGAATGAACAGATACTGCTTTGGAGGTTGGCATTACAGATTTTGGTGAGGCCACTCTGACAAATAACGCGTAGACTGTTAGTACATTCGAGTTTATCTTGCCATAAATTGACACCCATTCCCTGTCCAGGGAACACGCATAAAATACTTAACTTACACTCACTTCTTATGTCTTGAGAGTTCTTGTACATGTTGACTTTCCACGTGCCCCGTGTGGTGTGGTGACTTCTGCAAGATTATGGCCTTTTTCACTCCCCATCCTCTCCTGCCACAATTAGGATGTTAGTTATGGACAAAGTTATCACATGGAGTTCAGGGTAGAAATAATTTCAGGAACTTTACAGGATGATGTTTTTAAAGTATATATTTTTATTGACGTCAGAAAGGAAGGGAGAGAGAGATACATCAATGATGAGAGAGAATCATTGATTGGCTGCCTCCTGCACGCCCCACACTGGGATCCAGACCACACCCTGGGAATATACCCTGACTCTGGGACTCGAACCTTGACCTCCAGGTTCATAGGTTGATGTTCAACCCCTGAGCCTTGCCGGCGGGGCTCCAGGATGATGGTTTTGAAAGTCCTCCGTCCTCCTGCTTTGGTTAGAGTTGATTGGTTGGTTGGCTGCTTATACAAGCGTCTGCGTGGAGGGTGCCAGTCCAGTGGGAGCTGCGGCTCCTGCGTCTCCACGGCCTCTGAGCAGCAGCCCGGTGCTTGGCGGCCTTCTAACGGGCTGCTCCCTCCTCTGTGTGGCTGCACCTGCATGCCTGGCACGCAGCTGCAGGGGCGCTGGGAGTTTAGTGGCTCTTTCCGTTGTGGATGGTCCTTTCCCAGTGGCCACCTCTCCGGCCTGGCGTCTGTCTGTGAGCCTCCCACGCACGGCCCCGGGAAAAGCTTTCATCCCGAGGTGGCACCACTCGGGCCGCGCGGTCTCTCCACGCCCGGTCTCACCTTACACGTGCGGTAGTTGTTGGGAGTCTGCTGGGCGTGTGGGTTAAAGCCGGCCGCACCTGCTTTTCCTTCTGGAGAGAAGCGCATCCCAGCGGCACGCCCAGGGCGGTGCCGTGTCGCAGGCTGGGCTGAGTCCCGGTGTTGCTGGAGTAAGAGAACGTTTGGTTTTCCAAACGCCGCCGCTCAGCACGGTGCGAGCTTTAGATAAAGCACCGCTGTGCTCACCGGTGCTGACCGCCTGCATTGCTTCTGAGAGGCGAGCGCTGCCAGTGCTGTCCGCTGCAGGGCGGCATCTGTCTCCAGCCCCTCAATGTCCCGGTCTTGTGCTGCATGAGGTCTGCTCCACGTTAAGGAGGCAGGTCTCCGCCTGGCCCGGTGGAGGAGGAAATATGTGGGCACGAGCTAGTAAGGGGCTGTGAGGGCAGACATGCCCGCAGGAGCACGGCCAGGACCAGTTGCCCCGAACCTCTCTCTCCATTGGCACATCCCACGGAATGCTCTTTTCTCGAAAGACGTTGGGCAGCCACAGAAATGGTGGGTGTGATGAGTTGAGGGAACTGGGATCCAGTCCGGGATGTGCAGTGGGTCAGGAAAGGGAGGGGATTCAGTGTAACATCAGGAGAGTGAACTCGGCACCAGAGCAGCAGGCTCACCGTGGTCCCGGGGTCGGGGGTCGGTGGGGGGTGCTCTTAGAGGCAGGTGCTTGACCTGGATACGCCTTGGGGGGCTCCAGTCTGACCAGAGGTAAGAACGGGCCTGGATCACAGTGGCTTCAGCCAAAGCAGGTGCCAGGGCAGGCGGAGCTGGTTTACAGTGACGGCTGTGCCGGAGGCTTCCTCGTGCTTTGCTCGGAGAGGGACGCACGGTCTCGCGTGGCGCAGGGAGGCCGTTAGGGTGGCAGGCGGGCAGGCGCAGGGAGCGCGTCCCCGGGGACACGTGCCGCGGTGGCTAACTGCGTGTGTTTCTTGCCGGTGCTCGGCGGCAGCTCGGCTTCTACAACGCGGTGGCCATCCCCTGCTACACCACGCTCACCCGGATCCTGCCGCCCACGGAGCCGCTCCTCAAAGCCTGCAAGTGCGTACCCGGGGGGCTCGCTGCGCGGCTCTGCACACGGTCGCAGACGTCCCT